>CM042792.1:9510029-9720029 GCA_018691245.2 Ips nitidus
CGNANCAAGTNGNGCCGTCGCNNAATGNATTCNGGCCTGGTGNAGTAGTACGGNNCCTCNGNTCATNCCCGTGGAGTCTNNCTTCCTGTATNTTGTCCGTAGNACAANGGTGNCCAATCTCNTCAACANCGCCCANCNCTAAGATANTCACTACAANGTAGGTTNCCGGGTGGACNANGTTAGCCNNTTGCNNNTCGCAGTATCCCCGGANGAGNANATTTTAGAGGCCAAAGTTCCNGAATATTTTCTGGTTTTTTTGAATATTTTGAAATCTCATAATTGCCTTGAATACTGTATTTATGTATTGAATTCTGCAGCTTCAACTGAATACATAAGGTAGTCAGTCTCTGATATTAACCTCACTTTTACTTTTCGTTTTTTATCTGTTGGCAGTTGGCCATTACGCAAAACGGCAAGTTTGATCAAATAAGTTGGATGAAAATAGAACCTGTCCTATTTGGTGAAAAATTTGAAGTAAAATTATTTGAAGGTAAATTTGACATAAAATTTTGTTTTACACTGGTAAAATTTGTCCTTGAAGCAGCTTCATGAATAAATTCATGAATTTCTTTGACATCAAAGCGCGGTGTAAAACCTGCTTAAGAAAGCCTCAAGACAGCAATATATTCAACTTCTAACTGAGCTAGAAAGTTCTGAGGTTTTAAAGTGGGGAAAAGGTACCCCAAATTTAAAAAGACAATCTTGGGAACAAGCTGCAAAGGGTATAAATTCTATTGGAGGTACCCAAAAAACTGGTGAACAATGGAAAAAGGTATATAATTTACAGTAGTTAAGACTTCCCAGCAAACACAAGCCGTTTGGCAAGTAAGCGGCCGAACGGCGGCACAAGCGGTTTTCTTATGGCAAATATTGCCTCTTTCAAATCAGAAGCGGAACGTGTACCGGTTTTCCGGATATAAACTACTGATATCTCACCTCTGGCGGTGCGCCTTCGGCTTTCTTCTATACCTCAGGGGCCATTTTAGTACTTTCGGGCCAATTTCGGATCGCGTTCGGTCATTCCTAAGGGACAACCACACGCAACCTAAATCTCATCCGACTCAAAATGGCTGCCGGAGTGTGACGTCAGTCGCTACAGAAGGAAACTGTAAATTGATCTGTTTGTCGACAATATTGCAGCAAAAAAAAACTGTAAACTATTACAGTTTTCTTCTATCATTATTCCACTCTAACTTGTTAATGAATGGAAGTTCATTCACTCGTTCATTCATAATCTGATTCGAAAATCATGAATGGAGGTGAAGCTCATTGATAGAATGGGGCTTGCAAGTATGCAATAATATTTTAACCTATTTCGCCTTGGTTTTGTCACAGACTTTTGGCAATGTATGAGGAAATGTGAAATATGCATGTGCTGTGCATTTGGTGTTTGATTAGTGCGTTAATTAAATAATAACAGAATACTTCCAATTGTGGTTTGGCTCATTCTAACTCATAGAATTTCATTTCTTCATCCATGAGAGTTGAAAACATATTGTAGAAAATTTTCCAGAGACATTATAGTCTTTCTTACCAACCTACACCAGATCAATGTAATAATATTCAACTTGATTTTTCTCTTTAAATTCAAGCATTTGCCCTTGATTTATATGGCTTTATTTTCATTACTCATATATCTTTCATAAAATCATTATATTAGACTATGAAGGCTTTCACGGCCGGTCAAAACTGAAATATGAAAGTTATCCGGCTTATAACCCGTGGTCCATTGGCGGCTTATATTATATTTTCAATCATTATATTTTTTATCTGATTCTCTCATTTGAGAATGTCTGTAAAAAAGTGGTTTCCAATTATTATGTTTATTTATTATTTAGTATGCATTATTGACAAAGACAAAATTATATATTATAAGCACCCTGTTGGAGCACTTCCAATAGATTTTTTTTTTTTATCTATAATTGTAAATATTGATTAGAAATAAGATTGTAAATAACTAAAAATCTGTAAACATAGGCAGAAAGACCACGTGTGGTCGATAGCCTTTTTTTTTCGTATGAATAAAATAAAGATTGTGTATCTATCTATCTATATTATAAGTAGGTATTTATAAGGTCATGGATTTATAAAACTACTGACAAAACAATAATTTTTAAAATAAACTTTTTTTTTATTCCTATTTCTTATCCTATAAAGTAAACAGGAAAGTTCAACCATTCATTAATTTTTATTCTAGTGGTTTTAAAAATCAGCTTAAATTTGTTGTATCCTATGTATAATATTATAATGTAATATAGTTTTAACATTTGCAAGCAGGTGATAAATTATTAGTGCAGAATATACATATGTATATACCTATAATAGTAATAGGTAATTTGTTAAACACAGACTAACATCACTATTACAAAACCAGTCTTACAGTTTATCATTTTAGCTAGTGGGGATAATTCTACAAAATGTCCTAAGTAAGAAAGTAAGTCGCACCATAACCTCAAATCAGTATCCCTTCAATAGATAAATTTGTTTTGCAGCTCATTCCAGCTAGTTTTTTTCAAGCAAACGTGGTTTCTAGTTGTTGATACAAACCATCAATCATCTTCAGGCCTGTAAGTAAAACTTGAACACATTTGAAGTGTTGATAAGTGAAAAATCATGGAACACAGACCATAGTTGAACCAAGTTGAATTAGCACATAAAACCACCTCCTATAGTGTTCTTTTTTTTTCAGTAGAGTGACATGTTTTCATAAATGGGTAGATATCACTGTTCAAACTTTGTTGGACTTGCCACATCCACAACCTACATCAGAATTTAGACTTTCTAAACAGGTGAATTAGGTAGGTACTTTTAGTATCATAAGTAAACTATAATAACTATTCAAATAGATTTGTAGCAGAATCACAGTTACAGTAGTGGACAAAACCTGTCAGAACATTGAATTGTGGGTTGGTTAATCTCGTGGAATCATCACTTTCAAAGTTATCTGGTTTAGTGACTTTTGTGTTGTGTTTTCTTTTGTTCATGTGTTTAAGTTCAACCACAGGTTCAACACAACATAACTGTTTTGTTTGTCGTACCTATGCTGTATGTAAATAAAAGGGATTTTTTGGAATCACTGATCAGATTTTTTTCCTAGATTTACAAGTTAAGGTATCTTAGATGTCTTAAACATATGATGTGATGATGTCTCTTGAACAAGTATTACAAGAAATCTTCCTATAACAGGAATAAAAATGGGGCCCTAAGTAGGAGTGGGACCCTAAGCAGACAGCTTACATTTATTAGTGAATGATTTTAGCCAAACTTGAAGATGGCTTAATCTCTTAGTGTTATGAGTCACTAGGTGCTGTTAGCTGTTATGCTAAGCTAGGATTTTATCTCTGAGCTTTCTAGAACTTTTTACCACTGTTTGTTTTTTGCCATCTGTTCAAAGCTCTTCACCAAACTGTATGTAGGGACTCTGCAAGTTGAAGTGTGAATCAATAAATACAAACTTTCAGTGTAAAAATCGTTTTTATTTGCATAATTGGTTGTGGGGAAAAGTGGGTACAACTAAAAGTTAAGCACATTTTGTCCTTTCTTAACCAAACCACAGACCACTAGTTGACTAGTCCATTATTGTTTACAAACCTGAGAAAATAGAAGTAGTGCAAGATAGCTGGATTTAATAATAGTTTATGTTTTATATCTACCCATTTTTGAAGACTCCTCATTGTACTGAAAAAAATCCATGTGGGAGGTGATTTTTTATCCACTTTGACTATGGTCTGTGTTCCATGATTTTTCACTTATATACACTTCAAATGTGTTCAAGTTTTACCTGCGGGCCTGATTCATTGGTGGTTTTTATCAACAACTAGAAAACCACGTTTGTTTGAAAAACGTAACCATTCAACCTGGAATGAGCTGCAAAACAAATTTACCTATTGAAGGGATACTGATTTAGGTTATGGTGCAACTTACTTACGACATTTTGTAGATTTATTCCCACTAGCTTCTAATAAAGTATCTTTATCGGCTTTCTGTTTCATTTTATTTGCTTTATGTATGTAATAGTTAAAATGTATGTAAAAATTAACTCGATTAACAAGTTTGGCAAAGAGATAAAATGACATTTCTTTGTTATGATTTTAAAATGTTGGCAGCGCGGAAATTTGTTTTACGGGCCATAGTTACCGTGCGGCAGGACATTAAATTTTCGGATTTTTAGAGGCGTTTTGCGACTAAACGACTAAACCCACAGTACTGAAAAAATTACAGGTTGATAGATCCGAAGTTGCACTCTACAACTTTTATTAAGGAAGTTTTATAATTAAATGAACCGTACAGGCGCAAAAAAGTCAAAACCGTTTTCCCATGTTAATCTACAACATACAATAATATACAACATACATATCAATAAAAAATAAACTTAATAGTACATTTTCTCACAGTGGAACCGTCGCCGAACCCCATTTGCACCGTCGTACTTTAAGCCAGGCTTAAGTGTGGTTTAGAATATGACAATATAGGTAAAAAGTCAGTCTGAAGCACGCTTAATTTAAGCTTGGCTTAAATTACTACGGTGCAAATGGCGGTAAGTCCTCAAATGTTACTGAGGGCCGAGGGGTACTGTACTGTTAATCACCTGTATTGTCACAATCTGAACCAAACTTAATTTAAGCTAGAAACAACTTTATTGGCCTGAAGATCTTAACACTAGGTACAATCAGCTTTACGGCTTATAGTCGCCGTGACTAAATTTAAACTAGGCGATATTACATGGCGAAAACCAGACCAAAGGCAGCCCCAGCCCCAGCAGAACGTCGGGGGGAATGAGACGAGAGCACAGTGAACAGGTGTTCATTAAACGATGTTAAATATAAAAATCAAAGTGCTCGGGCCGGGGGGCGCAAAGGGATGGGGCCTCCGCCCGGGAGGAGGCAGAGGCCAAGGTAATGAGACCAGAGATCTAAACAGGCTTTATTGTGCAGCAAAAAAGTGAGTATGCATCAAAAATAAAGCCTATGGTCTGGGGGAGTACAAAAAAAAAAGGAAAATTTTAGCCTAAGTGTACAGAAAAAGCAGACGGCGGCGTACAACAATGACGCGACTGACGCGCACCAACACTTCGCACACGCGCACACAAAACACAGATTAGCCTCGAGGTGGTGGTCGATTGTCCCAGACGGCTGATGAAAAGTGCCGGTGGATCATGATCCCTCCGTGAAGAACGCCGGAAATCAGAGTCAGCGCCAGCGCCTGCGGAAGTCCGAGACGCTGGATGAGGTTGTTGTTGGAGCGGCACCAAGTACCTCTGGCCCCAAGGACAATGGCCGAGACCAGGATTTGGTCCGAGGGGTAGGCACTCCTTACGGCATCCAGGAACGATTGGCTGGAGTATGTTGCCACTTTATGGTCGTAATGTTCCTGGAGGGGGCGCGGTGTCTCCCAGTTGACGCTCACGTCCACGATATCGATGCATCCCTCCGAGCGGATGATGAGGTCGGGTTTGTGGAGACGACCCTCAGTGTCACGAATGGAAGGCTCTATGTCCACGATTAGCCCCTTCGTCCTGCAAGACTTAGCAAGGACGTGGACCGCGTGGTCGTGACGCTGGATCCGCTGGTGGTGGGTCGCAGGACAGCGCTGAAGGACGTGGGAGACCGTCTCTATCCGCTGGCAGCCAGCGCGGCATCTCTTGGCATCGGCGGGGAGGCGAGCGTTATGCAAGCCCCCGATGGTTGGGAGGGTGTTGGTTCTGAGTTGGACGGCCAAGACGTAGTCCCTTCCAGTCCAAGAGGGAGGGGGATCCCGGATCCAAGTACCACAGGCCGGATGGTTGGAGTGGGCCGTCAAGCCAGCGCCGCTGAAGGAAGACTCCAGTTTGCTCTTCCAGAACGCCAGTTGTTGGTTGACTCCCTGGCCATAGCGTTGAAGAGATCGCGATAGCCGGGAGCGCAGGGCGGTGACGTATGGGGCACCTAGTGCGGTTGCCAGCTGGGCATCGGCCTTGGACATTAGGCGGGTGATTCGACCCAACAGGATGTCGGGGATCCGCGATGATAGGCAAAATAGTCCTAGACCGCCAGCTTTCCTGGAGGCGTAGAGGAGAGCGTTTGGCGTCTGAGCCGGAAGGTGGAGAAAGGCTTTCACAGTCCGGCGCACGGCTTTGTCGGCCTGATCCAAGATGGCGGCAGAAACACGGGGGTTCTGCAGTGAGTATAGGTACTTCGGGAGAATGTATGTGGTTAGCAGGGCCAGCTTTTGTGGCGGCTTCAGAGGAGCGGCAGACAGGTTGTTGAGGGCGGTTCTGAGCTTGTCGATGGTGGGAGATGTAGTACCCATGAATCCATACTTATGCCCAAGATACTTAAAGGAAGATTCGGCATCAACAAGCGGCAGAGGAGTGGGACCGATGTAGAGGCGGGCCAGCTCAGATAGGTAAAGCTTCTTCTTTGCTGGCAATACCTTGGTTGTAAGCGATGAACACTTATCCGGATTTATGGCCATGTGCCTGGCGCCAAAGAATCGTTCAGTGGATCGAAGCTGGAGTTGCATCTCTCTAGCGGAAGGAGTGAGGAGAAGCAAGTCGTCAGAGTAGGCGAGACTGTTGATGATTGTCCCATTAACTTCGATTCCAGTCGGCTGGGCGTCGAGGAAACATAGCAGTTCATCCAGAACCATGTTGAAAAGGAGAGGTGACAAGGGGTCACCCTGTTTCACTCCTCTGCGGATAGGGATGTTCTCTATCAGGTTAGGGCCAACCTTGATTGTCGTCGAACAACCCGTAAGGCCGTCCATGATAAAGCCTGCCAAGCGTGGGTCCAGGCTGAACCGGTCCAGGGCCCTTCTGATGGAGGTGTGGGGGACGGTATCAAAGGCCTTCCTGAGATCCAGGGAGACAATGGAGTATGGCTTCGCTTTTTCTCGGCAGGTCCGAATGGCGGTCTGGAGAAGGATTGAGTTCCCCATGGTTCCGTCCAGGGAGATGAAGCCTCTCTGGGCAGGGTGCAGCCGGAGACGGTCGGTGAGCCTGGAGGACAGCAGGCGATGGAGAGTCCGCACCAGAATGTTTGCCACGGTGATCGGGCGCCAAGATGAGATGTTTGCCAGGTCAGCGTCGCCCTTTGGGATTAGGGTTGTTCTGCAGGCCTTGAGCGCGGGTGGAAAGGATCCAGTCAGCAACATGGCGTTAAAGAAAATTGCCAAGTCTATTGGCCGAATCTTGCGCAAATCTGTGGCTGTCATTCCGTCCGGGCCGGCAGCATTGGAGGCCTTGGGGTCTTGGATGGCCTTTTAGATCTGCTCCTTAGTAAAAGGCGCATACAGACCGCGGATTGGAGCTTTGCGGTCCGTAACAACGTGCGGGTCGGCGGGGGATTCGGTAGCGAACACCTCCATGTAGTGTCGCCTGACGTCCTCAGGTGGTGGGGTAACCAGGGTAGAGCCCGGGTCGAGACCTTTAACTATCAAATTGGCCAGCGAGGCGCGGTCTTTTTCGTAGAGCTCCTGATAGCGTTTATATCTAAACGCCCGGAGCCCTCTGGTTGTTGTTGGTGGGGCGTTCTCTCGTGCTCCAGCGGGTGCGGGAGTCGGGGCCGTCCTAGGCGGCTTTATTGACCAGATGAGCTGGTAGACGCCGCTCAAGATTGTTTCTCGCGCTCGCTGATCAACGTTGTCCAAGAGTGGGCGGACTAGGTTGGTGAGAGCGGGGTTAGCTGTATGGTCTGCAAGTAGCTCTTGTAAGTACAGTCGTACCGGATCGTCCTCGACCTCATCGTCCCCCAAGTCGTGGGAGGACGCGGGGGAGGAAGGCAGGCTGTCGTCGGTAGAAGGTCCAGACCCAGGCGGTGACGGTGGTTGGGCTTGACTCGCCCTCGCCAGCTCTTCGAAGAGGGAGCACTCGGTGAGCTCGACCTCTGGGCTTCTGAGCCGAGCGGGCGGGAGGCTGTGGGGCGGTGAAGGAGACCTGTTGGACGGGCCAGGCAGATCCTCCAGACGGACGGGAACAGGAGGTATAAATTGTTCCGCTCTGTTAAAGTCCTCCTCATTCAGGTCTACGAAGCGCGGCGGGGAGTTGGACGGGTGGTCTGCAGCCTCCTTTTGCTCCGTCTCAATTCTAGCTCTAAGCTCCAGATAGCCTCGGAGCTTCCTGACGTTTCGAATGACTTCGATCGGTCTGTTGAAGAGCTTTGCCAGGTGTTTATTTATTGGCGACTTGGAGGAGTCGGCAGCATGTCGCAGTTCGGCCTGAACGAGATGGACCTTTTCGAGGGCCGAGAATGGTTCGGCCCTGGTCCGATTGTCGGCCTTTTCCATGTCCTGCTGGTATTCGCGTTGGTGGGCTTTCCTACGGTGTTGTTGGAGGCCAGCGAAGGTGGGGAAAGAGCGGTCGCAGTCAGCGCAGGCATTATCGGGGTTGACATCCCCTCGGCAATACCGTCTGCGGTGTTGGGCCAAGCTGTTGCGGTCCGGAAAGGTCTTGGAACAACCTGGGCAGGCTATTCTGTCCTCTTCGGAGTCACCCTCAGAGCCGGAAGATGACAAGTTTCGGTCTTTCCGTTTGCAGTACCGCGCTAGGTGAACACCAAGACCGTTCTTGGTCGTGAAGGTCTTCTTACACATGGGGCAGGAGAAAGGATGGAGGCGTTTACGAGGGGAAGGGGAGGGGGTATCGTCAGTGCTACTGGAGTCTGACATGCCTGGAGGCAAGAAATTCGCCACGCAAGAACGCGCGGAAAAGGTGCCGGTCGAAGAGCCCTTGGAAATTTCAAGGGCTCGACAAAAAAGAGGTAATGACGACGGGGCTGTGGTGAACCGAGAAACGGTGGGGAGGCCTAGTGCTGAGTCTTAGAGGCGGCAAGGGGGGACGGCGGGGGTGCAACTGGCGGAGCCCACTCAAGAGAAGCGGGAGGTGTGGTAGCACTCGGGGTAGGGCTTCCGAGGGTCCATGAAAACCCTACCATGGGCCAGTGTGAAGTCCCGGGTAACAGCGTCCAGATCCAGAACTAACCCTCGACGGAAAAAGGCCTTTTTGGTAAGCTCGTGAAGCTCCGGGACGTTAATAGGCAGTCCGGAAGACGCCAGGGGGTGGGGGAAAGCTACCCTCTGACCAAAGGGGTGGAGCTCCCGGACGAGAACTCGGAGAGCGGCGACCAAGTTTTGGCGCTCTTCTAGCCTCGATAGACGCATGGAGTCCTCGAGCTTGTTGTAGTCAAAAGTCACGAGCTTCATGGGGCCGATGGCAGGGGCGGCGTCAAAAACGGGTGGCACAGTCATCGAAGTAGGGTAGTCCTGGATAAAGCCCAAGTTGATTGAGCCGCTTCGGTTGTCACGTCCTGACGGGACGCAGCAGAGGGACCGAAATATACTGCGTAAGAAGTTGATGGCCCTTTGGTTAAGGCCTCTCATCTGCCCCACGTTGTTACTGGTGTGAAGGCAGCAAGCCTGATTCCAGCAAGCCGGAGCCGAAGATGTCCGATCGGTCAGTGGCGCCGGACTTATTTTTTTCTTCACTTAAAATGTGTTAAATAAACATTGTGAGCAGTTACTTCGTTCTTTCACTATCCACAGGACATTTTAGAACAACATATTTGCATACCTTTATTTCCAGCATTCTCCTTTTATATCTATAATTCCACATATATCTATTTAACGCTTAACATCTGCACAATCAACAACAAAACCAACAAACAGGCTTCTTACCTACCCTGTATGGTGTATATCAGGTTTTGCAGCGTTGCCACATCTACGATCTACATATAAGCGCGTTCAATAATACTATTCCTAATAATAATTATAATGTGACAAAATTCACAACCCCCTTTGGTACGTTTATAGGGCTCATAATGATGTATCTTTAGAGGGTAGTGAGAACTCCAAACACCCCGTCAGAGGGCGGCAATTTTGAATTCACTAGTCTAGCAAGCCAGCGCATATGACATTCAGATTTAAATTATAACAAAACCTAATGCCGTCGTGAAATCACGGCATGCTATTATTGGTTACGTTTACTAGTCATTAGAGTAGAAGTTAGAGGGTAGTGAGACTGGTTACACCCCGTCAGAGGGCGGCAATTTTGAAAATTCACTTCTTAAGCCAGCGCATACGACATTCAGATTCAAATTAATCCAAAACTAATCATAGTATCACAACCCCCTTTGGTACCTTTATAGGGCTCATAATGTATCTCTGGTACCTGGCGTTTTGATTTTCTAAATGGTGGTGTAAAAACCCATGCCGCGATATAAAAGAAACCATTGAAACTCACTCGTAGCAAAGTAGATTAACTTCTGTAAACTGTGCGTAGATGGAACTATTGTAGTTTAATATGTTTTTACCAAAATAGTCGAGTTATCTATCCCCCACCGCTCATAAGCTATATTTTACTATATTTGGTTATACTCGTTGGTTGGCGTTGCGCTTGCGTTCAATGTTCAATATTTTGTTGCCGTTTCAACTTCCAGCAGTGCGTTTTCTAAGGTTAAAAGGAGACAGAAACCTATTTAGAGTGGTCGGATTTTGTATTGTGTGTTTCAAGTCTATAGTTTTTCTGTTATATTTTATTTTGGAAAATTGCTCATATTTGTTATTATATCACGTACCAATTAGTAGTGACCAATAATTCAGTTCATATTTACATAAATCGAGTTAGTAGATAAATAGGTGTAGTGAATAATCTCGTAATGTTTAATAATAATTGTAATATTGACGACATTTTGAGCACTGCAGTAGCAATTTGCCCAAATATTCAAGGTTTGGATTTATTAAGATTGAGTCCAAAATCGGATTTAATACAAGAAATAGCACGAAGTATTAAAACTCCGAAACTTAAGTATCCTAGCGTGGTTGCCTTATATCTTAGTAGAAATAAGGAGTACATTGTGAAATATTTTAACAGGAATGATGAACAAGGAGAGATGGATATTGCAGCCAAATCAAAACGTATAGTCAAATTTGATTTAGCTGTCGAAGTACTAAAGAATAAAAATATTTCTAGGGAAAGTCTTTTAGTACAATTGAAATCACCATTTTTTATTAAAAGTATTTGTTTAAATTTAGGCTGGAAAGTTAATAGAAAAAACTTAATGAATGTTCGAAAAGCATGTTATAGTTATTTGCAAATCTTAAATGAAGTTGAAATGCAAGAAAATATTGAACGTAAACCTGCAAAAGTTGAGGATGACGACGAAATCATTCCTGATATATCACTAAAGAAAAATGTGGTAAGTAAGCTAGAATCAACACCTGAAAAGTATCCTGACATATTGATTCCTGGTTCGCAAAAAAGCTGCGTTAATTCTAATAATAGTTGCGTCGAACTTCGTAGCACCCGTAGTTCATCTTCAGTGCTGCCCTACTATACAAATGTTTTGAAGGTGAAAAGAGACATTTTTTGTGCCGTTACACCGGAAAAAATCGATTTTCCCAGTTGTCTGGTGGACACCTCTCCAGGCACTAGTTCTGAGATTTTACCAGTAGGTGCCAAAAATGTAGATTTACTTGAAAAGCCTACATATAAAAAATGCAAATATTTTGAAGGAAGTTTTATAATTCCTGTTAACGAATGGAATTTAATATGTAAAAACAACAAACTAGATTCCAAAAATTACCCATTATATTTAAGAAAGAAAATGTCTCAATCTGTGAATAATACTTGCCTTATTGCATTTAAAAGCAAAAAACAATGTATAGACGGTAGTTTAACATTATTTGGGGTATGTCGGCATAATAAATTTAATAATTGCAAAGCATTTGTCATTCATATTGATAAATTGCGCAAAGTTACCGTTTATAGTACCTCAAAAGATTTTTGCCATAAAAGAGTCCTTACCGGCTACGTCAAGGGAATCGAGAGATCTGCTATGCAACAAAAGTTACTGAGTAGGAAACCTTCTGATGTTAAAAAAAGTATACTTCTGAAAGCTGATGCCAACTTTGTAAACACAAGTAAAAATCTCGAAAATATTAAATCTGACGCAACATTTCGAAAAATTAGATCAGAAGCTCTTGCTTCTTTTGACAGAAATAATGATGACCTAATTGATATGTTTCTTATGCAGCGTGATCATCCTGAATACGTTCAAGAAGTTTCTTCTCCTTTTTCAATTAAATTATTTAGCAAAGAACAAATTAGTCTTTGCGAAAAACAAATAATTGGGGATGAATTACCAATTCTGTACTTCGATGCTACAGGCAGCATAGTGCGAGCCCCAAAAGTATTGAAAAATTGCAAGCGTATATATTTATACTCCGGGGTTGTTCACATAGCAGAAACAAATAGAATAATTTCTGTCTTGGATATGATTTCTTCAAGGCATTTCACAAATGCAATTTTTAAATTTTTGTATGATTTTAAATGTTTTTGCTTAACTTTGCGGAAGTGGCCGTTATTTGGTGCCGTAGTCACAGATTTTAGTTTCGCTAGTATGCATGCTGTGACCCGAGCATTTAATGATATGAGTTTGCAACATTATCTGAGCGAATGTTACAATAAATTGACTCAACACGATGACGAGAAAGGTGTGGGTTCATCTTTCGTTTTGTTACATTTATGTTGTGCCCATTTTATGAAAATTTATAAATAATGATCATATAAAAAAAATTTTAAAAAATTTATTTGCAAAATGTATTATGTTAACAACACTTAATGATGTTACTGTGTGGTTCGAATGTATTTGCATTCTGGTTTTATCCCAATACGAAAATCAACATGTACAAACTGCTTACGAAAAGCTATGCAAACTCGAAAGTTGTGCTACGGAAAATGACGTAATAAGTAATGAGGAATCGGTAAGTAATGTAATTAAAGTGGAAGAAGAATTGTCGTCTTCTGATAACGCATTACACAAAGGTAACCCATTTCATGTACTTTCTTTCTTTCCTTGTTTCATTTTAAATTAGAAGAAGCTGTCATACTGTCAGAGAGTGAAGGTAAAAAAAATGAGTTTTATTTTCCAGAGTGGGCTAATGTAATTACTTAAACTTAAAATATATGCCTTTTCTTCCTTTATGGTCAGGAATAATGATTTCCAAAAAATACTCATTAAATAGATTGAGTAATTGTTATGTTACACATTTGTAACACATTTTGGCAATTTAAAAACGAACGTTCTCGCAGGTAACCGTAATCTAAAATGTAGTAGGTTTGTGAGAAAGTCTAGAGAACTAACTTTGGCCGCTTATAAAGAAATGATATGCGGAATATCTAAATCGAACCTCGCTCGGCCACCTCTTATCAAAGACCCTTTAATCAACGAGTTAAATAGTCAAGAAAGTTGGAACCGAAAAAAGGCTACCGTTTCAACGCATTTTTCTGGTAATTATTTAAAACACTTTCAAAACCACTCACTATCCAATGACAAAATAAAACGTCAATCAAATGGTCCAATTAATAGCGAAAATTGCCTATATTGTGGTCTTGGTGGATTGGATGTCACTGTGTCATGGCATCAATGCGACATGTGTAACGGATGGGTGCACGACCTATGTATAACAGAATACAAAATATTTCAAATACCGAAAACTATTTTTGCAAACAGTGTTTTTCATATAATGTGTGCATTATTTGTAATTGTGGAGCATTGACCACCAGCGCTTATTGGGTTCAGTGCGATCTATGTGACAGGTGGGTACACCAAATTTGTGATCCATCGTAGGACCCAAATCAGTCGTACAGTTGCTTTCTTTGCACAAGAACAGTAAAAAGTATAATTTTAAGAAAAAAGATTCAAGACTTTCTCACTGTTTTGAATTTAACCAATGTACAACGAAAACGTGTAGAAGAAAAAACTAAAAATCAGAGGAAATCTCAATTTTGGTTAGAGGAGCGCCGAAAGCGCTTAACTTGTTCTAATTTTGGTAAAATTATAAAAGCTAAAGACAATATATCAAAAATCAAGCTAGCTAACGTAATGTTATCTTTCAAAGATATCAGTCATGTCGATTCAGTTAGGCATGGCATCAAAGAAGAAGAAAATGCCCTTCGAGAGTATAGTATGAGGTCTGGCAATGTGGTGTTGAAAAGTGGTTTAATCATTCACAACAAATATCCATATCTAGCTGGTTCTCCAGATGGCTTGGTGGGCAATGACGGAATAGTTGAGGTAAAATGTCCCTACAGTATTCGAAATGAGAAAATTACTTTTACCAAATTGAAATACCTCAATTCGACTAATGGTCAACTAAATAAAACCAATTTATACTATTATCAAGTACAAGGATTAATGGAGGTTTCAAATCGCAATTGGTGTGATTTTGTTATATTTACAAAATGCGACATGATAATAGAACGAATAAACCGAGATAAACGGTTTTTTGATACCCAAGTACTTATGGTACTTCGAGATTTTTTTTTCTAATATTATTTACCCGCCATGCTTACACCAAACGAAACGTATTCAGAAGATGAAAGCAACTGGCTTCGTTCCTTATCATCAGATATTAGCGATGCTAGCGCCGCTAAAAAACATAATTTAGATCAAGATGATCTAACTAAAACTGAATCCCAAAGCTTCCAAATTTTGGAAAATGGATTAATAAATGATCTCAATTATTACAAGAAAATCGGCAAAACGACATATTACATTGCTACATTTAAAAAGTTCAATGTTAAAGTTGCACAAGTTAACTGTGTAGAATTTGAAAGCCTTTTTGGAGAGGGTTGGTTATATGATAACATAATTAATATTGGGTTACATATTTGCAACATGAATGAAAAAATGCAAAAATGATACTGATCGAAATACAAATGTTGGATAAAGTCTATTGCACTCATTGTAAAATAAAAAGGTGCAATATACAATTCAGTATGACATTATAAGAACATTATGCTATTTCCATAGCTATATATACAAAAGGATACTTCCTTAACAGAAAAAAGCGCAAATGTTATAATGGCATTTTAGACATTCAGAGCCTTATACATTAAAATCATTGATTTTAATTTAATCATCATTGAAAGTAATTATCTTAAATCCGTAATGAAAATATATTTATTTCCTTTTTAATTATAAATTTATACAAATAAAAAATTAAATATAGTCAATGATTTTACGATACAATGATCCATACGGTGGCGTAGCATTCAAATGTACCTAATAAATGTGTTCAGTAAAGAAATTTTGGCCCCCACATTCTCTCTTTTCTCATTGTTTTAACTGTTATATAAAAGGAAAAGACAATTTATGATAATTGCTTCATTCAAATTAATTTACCTTTATTATTATTTGCTATAAACAACGAACAAAGGGAAATATTTTTACTAATTTTAAAAAATTCTCAATTATTTTCTTGAAATGCATGGCGGGCCAATGTTCTTCATTGACATAGCTACACCACCGTGCTTCCATAACAATTAGGTACAAAAAACCACCATTTTAACAGAGGGGTTCTATAAGATGTGCGCAATCAATAATCGTGTCAAAAATAAAAGTTACAATGGCGTTATAAAGCCTTAATGACCATTTTAACAGGGACCCCCTAATAACAATAATTTGTGCAATAAACAAAATTGTGCAAATAGTTACAATGGTGTTTTAAGGGCTTTATGCTCTTCTATTTATAACATTCACAAAATCAAAAATGCCCATTATTGGAACAATAAAGATTACATAAAAATTGCGCAATCAATTTTTTCTAGTTTTTTTTTTAGCGACCTTGTTTCCTATTTGCACACAGAGTGTGTTGAAGAATACTGCATCACAGGTGAGTTTATATTACTATTATGTGTAGGTAACTATTATTATGTTGTATAGCTTTTTGCATCATATGTAAATTTAGTGCAATTGTGAAAAAATTTACATATAATAATAATAAAAGCGTTGCGATTTTAATTAATTCATTAATATGTTACAGCTTCCATTACCACGGAATGAAGCAAAGAAACAAATGGAACAACTTGATACTTTCAGCACAGTCTTTCAATCGAGTTGATAGCCACATAAGACTCCTGTCTTTGAGTTTGACTAATTTGCTGCAGTTAGGTAAATGCTTTCCAGTCATGTTTTGTCTGCTATTGAATACAAATAACTTTAAATTCTATTTATGTGATGCAGCCAGCATAAGCAGGAAAGGCACCCAGTAATATATCTTTCTCAGAGTCATCTTCTTTAACAGTTTGTGGTACATCTACACGTGTTTCATATGTAAGTATTCCAGGGTCCAGCATAAGGATACATTTATTAATTGATAAATGTCTAATGAAGCAACGTGATACCTACTGAGGATCTCATGGTACCTTAAATACAAAAGATAAACAAGGAAAATCCGAAGTAAGTTTATACTTTTTTGTTTTTGATCAGTATCTACAATATGAAGACTACAAATTTCATTCTCATTGAAATCTTTTTATTCTATAGGAAACGTGGGTATATTGCAAGTGTCCGTCTACTTTGTCGCAATACAGTATTTCAGAAGAAGGTAAGGGTTTACAAAATAATGTTAACATTTGTTATATTTTATAAAATGCTTAGGTTCCTAATGATATGGTGGACACGTTTTGCTTTGGCAACAATCATTTATACGATCAGAAGAAAAAGCCCAACAGCTGCAGTCTTATGGTTTGGTTTCTTATGGAAAGAAATAACACTAGAAAAGTACAAGTGCACTAGGAAATAATAGAAAAAGGAGATTTTATGTGGCATTCCGGAGAAAACCGTTATCTCGCTGCAAGTACGAGTCATTCTAAAATTGCAAGGAAGATTAATGCTGAATTTGTTGTACCCGATTTTAAAGTGATTTTTTAATGTTGTGTTAACTATTTATATAGTTTTATCTTAACCCTATGTTATGTGTTTTTGTAAATATTTTTGAAAAGCAATAATACGCCAATACTGTTTGTCATAAACTTTTTTTAACTAGTCATCAACGTACCTGGTCATAGTTAGAATGCCAGAAACTAATTTTGATTTTTTATTTCTGAAAAATGTAACAATAATTGAATGTAAAATTTTATTTTAATTGAAAAGTACTATCCGATAATATTATAAAAATTTCCAAAGATTTTTAGTAGAGAATGTCATATTATCTATAAGGAATGTTTTCTCTTTTCTTTTCATATTAGGTTTACGTAGTTAACCAGCAATTAAACATATAATATTATTATAAAACTGTTGTTATTTATTACAAAAGTAGGATCAATAAAAAATCTGTCTGCATACAAGATTTTATTGTATTTTTCACCGATATGGCTTTAGACAGTCGTACAAAAAATATAGTTTTATCCATTTAATTATAGGTAGATTGATTTTTGATCAACCGTACAGACGCAAAAAAATGTTTTCCCATGTTAATCTCCTATGTCCAGGGTGCTTTTGGACACCTGGTATATCCATTTAAAAAAAATGGACTTTTTGCAGTTTTTTTATCTGTCCGACTAAAAGGTTAATATTAACCACACTGTAGGTTTTTTTCATTTTTTGTGTCTGGGCTTTTCAACCATGTAGTATTGTCTAACTGAAGACAAAAGGTCACATCAGCAAAACTGTCTGGACTTGAGAAATTAATTAAAGTTTAGACCACCGTTTTGCTGACAAGTTCACCATTTTTATAAAATATCTAAGGAACGGTGCGATAGGTATAGGGAAGTATTAACAATTAATTACTAGCCTTCTTGCGAGGAATTCAAAAATGAGATTACAAACAGACTTCCATTTGAAAATCAAAAGTTGGTGTTTATTCTGACTGATCTGGCAACACCGGAAATTTCAAAATATTTTAAATAGAGAGATTGGACCCAACCTAGGCTACACTCGAAATTTCAACAAAAAATATTGAGTTGTTCTCTAGATACTTCTAATTAACCATCACCGTGAATCACCCTATATAGTATATTATTCCTAGAAAAAATAAGTTTCAAAATTGTTGCTGTTCTGGTGGCTGTAACGAGTTGGCAGTAAATAAAGCAAACATGGTATTTTCAAACAATTTTATTCTTAACAATCTTAACTTAGCATTTTCCTGAGGAGGGCTACAACTAATTGGTCTGCAAAAAGAAGAAAATAGTTATTATTTAAAAAATATATGCTTTATTGCTGAAAGCTTACTATTGGTAAGTCGAAGGCCACCTCCACGGCCTCGCCCACCTCCACGGCCTCCTCGCCCACCTCCACGGCCTCCTCGCCCACCTCCACGCCCACGGCTCCGGCCCCAACCTCCCCAGCCTGGATTGCCAGCTGCACCTGCAGGGCCGCTAGCACCTGCAAGTGCCCCCCTGCACTTGCAGGTGCAGGGGGGCACGCTGGCCTGTTGACCAGGCTCGGGCCGCTGCGGGCGTGGTTGTTCCTCCACTTCCTCCACCATCGAATCTGCAAAAAAAATAAAAAATACAAATTTTTCCGATTTATTTAAGTTTTGGTGGTGCGATAAATTTGTTGTAAATGTTAATTCTACATACCATCGGACAACAAAAGTTCCTCCTCTTCAGGGATGGATGCCAGACTAAATTCTGGCATCTCACCCCCATTCCCATTATTATTTTCGCTCCTGAAACAATTTGGTAATGTAATTGAAAAGCGGGTAATTTAAACAACCAGTCTAGTCTAGTGATCGACCGATATGAAATTTTGGACCCATACTGTTTTTTCCTTCCCAAAATTGGTAGCTTTTAATTCTTTATAAAAAAATGTCGGCCCCGCGAGGCAGATATTTTATACATATATCGGCCGCTATATCGGTATCGGTATCGGTATCGGTCGATCACTACTAGTCTAATTTTACTAAATTAAACGCTGGGCAATTAAAACATATCGCTTAAACTTCAAAATATTTTAACTGAAATTTCTTTGAAAGAAATCTAGCGGTTTCTTTCAATTTGCCAGCAATTTAGTTACTTAACACCAGATATCATTGATGCTAGACCAGTATTTAATTACTTACATTTTTCCAGCAACCACCTCTCACTCCACCAAACCAAATAGAAATGAATGCACTATCCAGCAAAATAACTGACGCCGGACAAAATTGGAATGGCCGAAACTTTAAAATAAACAAAGACAAAAGACAAAAATTATAAGAAAGACGAAGAACGAACATTTTTGACCGTTACACAAAGCGTGCCGACTTTTTTGTCGGCAAATTAATCCGTGCTTTCCGCGAATTTTTTAAATCTAAATATCGTATGCGCTGGCTTGCTAGACTAGTGAATTCAAAATTGCCGCCCTCTGACGGGGTGTAAGGAGTTCTCACTACCCTCTAAAGATACTTCATTATGAGCTCTATAAACGTACCAAAGGGGGTTGTGATACTATGATTAGTTTTGGATTAATTTGAATTTGAATGTCGTATGCGCTGGCTTGCTAGACTAGGAAATTCAAAATTGCCGCCCTCTGACGGGGTGTAAGGAGTTGTCACTACCCTCTAAAGATACTTCATTATGAGCGACNTTCGCNAGCGATNTNCNCTNAGTGTTANNNCAAAGANTGGNGNCATNAGTGNTTGNGCNAGNNCNTCTGGAGGAGTCTCTCNCGCAACCGCCNCAGGTCNNNACCNGATTGCNNAGTNATGCAAAATGACAGACNCAGCCACNGAGCNTANCCAGATTANGNGGCGANNCNNANCTGTAAACAGGCNTATTNAATGNNNNACACGGNGGANAGGTNCNTGGTNCGAGCGGGTNCGNGTGANCNGCTGNGNCACNTGNNNATNATTTTGGCGTGTNNTTNTTTTGGNGCTCAGTACNTNCCGGCATAGTGANCACTGANAGATNCGNNACTTGANNGGANCCCNCCNTGATCNNTCNAGTCAAAANTGCGNGCGGCGCGCNNNNCACNTTGACCCNNGTNCNTTNCGAANCGTAATNNNNTCTNTATAATTAANNTGACAAGNGNNTNNGAANTNNCGTGAGGTTANTCCTANACANCAAGGANNGGNNGGNANTTTTTACGTCATTTAAATATGTTAATTTTTACCTTTTCATGATGTATTACAACATATAAGTTTGTAAACGTTAATTAAAAAAAAAGGGTTTTTAAAAAAAGGACGTTTGCTAATAAAAAATATGCCAATATCTAAACTACCAAACAAAAACAATCGGAAAAAGATATAAACTAACACATCAGATAACTTACTATTTATTTAAGAAAATATGAGAACAATTATAATTAAAAAAAATCTAAGGTTACAAAATTAAATTAATGTTAGATACTCATAGCTACGATGAGATTCCAATGTGACATTATAATGATGCAAATGTCGCAGTGAAAGCCAAACTTACCCTAAGCAGCCCTTATACAGGTGATTCCAAAGTTGGTGATTTCCTCTCACCTGCGAATAGGGCTTCAAAAAATAAGGTTTTTTTTCCTTGACATTAAAAATATTACCCTACTGGTTTTTTTTCAACATAAAATTTATTATTGTTCACGTTGTTTGTCAGATTAGTAGACATAATTTCACAAAATTGTAGTCTTCTATCATAGTCATCTTCGTTTAATTCCTGAACCAATTTTACCTTGTATGGATGAAAATTGTGTTTTTTTTTTAATTCTCCATACACTGCTTGTCGAAACACCCGATGCATGGGAAATTTGATTTAAAGACTGATTATTATCCATTGCAACGTGTCCCAAAACAGCAACTTCAATTGGTTCATTAATAATTTGTCTTTCAGGTTGATGTTTTTTGTTTGTCACTGAACCAGTTTCCATGAACTTTTGCATCAACTCTAAGACATACTGATTTATTACCAATTAATTTATCTGGATGGATTGCATTGAAAGCGCGCGCGGCAGCTCGTGCACAGTCGTTATGTTTGAAATAAAAACGTACAATTTCTATTCTTTCGGCAGTCGTGTAAACCATATTGACAATGTTCCTTCAAAACGAACTTACAAGTTGACCGACTGAGGCAAAAACATGGAATGGAAAACAGGTATTCGGTAGTGTTATCAGCAGTTTGACCAAAATAACAAAAAAATGTTTTTATTTTTTTTTTTGGTCTCAATTCAAAGCAAATGTACAAATAAAATAGTGCAATCGATTCCTTATGAAATACCCTTTCCAACGATGTGCCACACAGGGTATGGTGCCATTTGAAAACTTAGTGGGGGTGGCTATGGCGGCAAAGGGGCTGATGGCAGAAATTCAAATCCTACGTAAAAAGATGTCCCCCTTGCAATCTTTGTTGACGTGTCTTAGCATTTTTTAACAGAGAAATTATTTTGGAAGATATTCAGGGTGGCTACTTTTCATTGAAAAACCCTGTATGGGCTTCATCAGTCCAAATAATTTTTTGGTGAAAATTTGGGATTTCCCTGCATTTATGTAAGTACCATTGACAAAATGTCACCCTTCTAGCATCATAACCAGGATGCATATCTTGTACCTAGAATAACAGATAATATGGTATGTAAAATTAATCGATATAGTTAAATCGAAAGAGGTTGATATATTTGAGTTATTACGAGCGAAAGATCATATTAACTGATCATCAACGTTTCTGTTACCTATTGGTAAATCAAGCAGGATTTATTAATTACTATATATGGTCGTGAAAAAGTGAATACCAGCAAAATAAATTATATAGGGAGTCTTGTCGCTGCCTTGATAGTGAACGGACGTGCTAGTGCGAGCGAATCAAAACAATTTTTTTTTACTGATATCTGCTTAGCAATAGAAAGGAATTCTAACTATTTGAACACGGCACTGTTGGGATATACAGGGTTCGTGCAAAAATAGCATGTACCCTGGGAGTTCGCAGTCCGAGTCGGACTTGGTCTCCCAGGACGATGGCTTTACAAAGCCGAAAACTAAAAAAAGGGGGAGGAAACCAAACTCTACCCCCTCATCGTCAAACCCTACAACCCCTACTCAGGACCTTAAAAGACCGGCTTTAGAAAGTCCTGCAACACGAGCTACAACCAACAGGGAAAAAACCTCCACTCAAACTTCACCCCCTCCACCTCCTCCATCAATTGTTATGACCAACAACCTATTTAGGAATCCAACATTTAAATTGGCGTTTTACGTCACCTCACCACCAACTCTAACGAGAGTGCAACTTGCCGTCATATGGGAAGAAATCAACAAATCTAACAAGGACATTATAATAAAACAAGAATCGAATTTCCTTATTAAAACCAACGATGAGGAAACAACAACCAAATCTTTTGAGCTTCTCAAACAACGTGGCATAATAACATCGTTCAAAGTCCAAAAAAGCAACAATACGTCATCACCAACAACAACCACCAACCGGAACATCACACCATCGTATTCTGCGGTCGCCACGGGTGTCGATCTTGACATTACGGACGAGATGTTTTCTGACCACTTGAAGAGTATTTACCCTCAAATAAGATTCTGTAAAAGAATCATATCGAGACAAAGAGGGGCGCCCACGCTTATGATACGACTGATAACTGGAGACCATTCAACATACGAGCGTCTGATGGCAAATAGGTCTGTGCACTTTCTGGGGCGCATCTTCAGGATAATAGAAAGCAAACCTCCACCACCTATTCCTGCTCCCTGCAGCAAATGTAACGCTTACGACCACCGTTCGGAGGATTGCAGGAAGCCTTTGAAGTGCAACAGATGCCAGGGCACTCATCCAACGAGTGCGTGCACTTCTCCTCTACCAGTCAGGTGTGCAACCTGCAACTCGGACGATCATGCTGCCTGGAGCATGAAGTGTCCCAAACGACCCACTGCTCTCATTGAAGGTATTCCGAACGTGAAGGTGAAATGTCTTAATAAGAGGACAGCTGAAGTGTCCAATTCAGTCACAGCACACAGCCGAGTTCATACACCTATTACAACACACGACCACATAATAAACAAATACAAACACCAACTAAACAAGACAGAGAACAATAACAGAGAAGAACTAATCAAGAAACTGCGTAAGCGGTTTATTGAAGATTTCAATGTGGACACTTCAGTGGTCTTCTTCGGAAACCATATGTATATTTTGATGATTGATATGTTATCGCCCGACCGAACCTCCCCGACTGAACCCCTTGACCAACTAAGACAAACAATTACTAATATAGAACATTCAATCTAAAACTTATATACGCCAACATCAACGGACTAAATCACAAAAAACATCTTATTTATAATTACATAGAACGAAACGACGCTGACGGCTGCATGTTCGTAGAGACCAAAACCAAACCGGGACAAATTACGACATACAGAGACTGGCTATATATCTGTAAACATGGTTCAAAACGCTAGAGGAGGTGCTACGGTGCTACTCAGACCTAAAGTTAAATTAGGGAGAGCAAATCCACCATCCCTTAACAATCCATTAAACGACTGCCTCCACTTTACCATTCCCTATCAACAAGACCTTATTCATGTTTTTTTAGTATACATTCATCCACACTCCAACATAGAACAAAACATACTAACCAAAGCTTGCCTTTACAAATATTCTATCCTTATTGGAGACTTCAACCTTGTAACCCCGCCTTTACGTACCGGTTCCTGGTACGGTTTTTGCCACACCTAGGGGTAGGTGCTTTGAAACTCGGGCGCCACCTTAGTTTTATTTGGAGAAGCGTAACTAAGGAACTCGCTTCGTATACCTGGGGAGCTTTTCAACAGTCGAAGACAGAGTTCACGTTTATCTGTAAATGGATGACGGGAGTGGGACAAAAATAAGGAAACACAGGGTTGTTAGCAAAACTAAACAAGTCGTGTTAACCAGGAAAATAACAGTTAACAATCATTCATATCCTTACTTAAAAACTCTAGCACAACAGAACAAACGGATAACAACACAGCCTCGTGTTCAAATTAATAAACGGTACAGTCGGACCTGGAGATCCTAACTAAATTAATACGGTAACTTTGAAACGGTAAACGAACGGACAACACAACCTAGTGTTCAGAACGGGGAACGGTGCGGGAAACTAAGACGGTATCGAAACGGTTTTCCCAGCCAGGGTAAACAGACGGTTACGGTATAAAAGACGGATTCGGACGGTACGAAAACTGTGCTCTGGGGGCATAGAAGGGTCAAAGAATCGGCCGGAGCTGACAGACAGTCCGAAGAAATCAGTTCGGAAAGACCTGGGTGAATTCAGGTTTGGTTACAGGATTTCGGAGCCGTGGCCTTCGAAGTTAACCGGCAGTGTTATAACATCCAGTACCGGCGGTCCGAAGGAAACGGTTCGGAAATACCTAGGTGATAGTGAGATTGTAGCCTCCGGAGTTGACCAGCAGTGTTATAACATCCGGTACTGGCAGTCCAGAGGAAACAACTCAAATCACCGAGTGGTTTTCGGAGTCGTGGCCCTCGAAGTTAACCAGCAGTGTTATAACATCCTGTACTGGCGGTCCGAAGGAAACGATTCCGAAATACCTTCCCCTTCAAAGCTTGCCCCCAGGAACAATAAAATTTACCGTTCAGCTGGTTGAAGCGTCGGTCGGTTGTCACTAGTCGATGGTCCGGGATCAACTGAACTAACTGACGAACTGAACAATGTAGCGCGCGGCGCATTACCTGGTTACCAGCTCGCGAGTCGCGACGGCGCGATGTTGCTTCGTTTACGCTACCGCGGCTGCGCGCTGAACCTTTATCAATCGCGACGGTGCGTTCACCATTCTGTCGCGAAGACGCATTGTACCTTAAGCGTGTGAGGCTGCGCATTGTTTTCTTAAATCTAATACTACATATTAACAAAAAAATAGTAACTTCGTTACAACCTCAATCGAAACAAGACGACTCAACTCAATAAATTTCTGGACAACTCAGACTTTATAAAGAAGCAAACACCACCAACATTTTTAATGCCAGGAAATCCGGATTCAACTCCGGACTTATTACTTCACACAGCCAATCTGGCTAATGTGATAAATAATGTAAATCTGACAAACGAACTCGGGTCAGACCACTTGGCTATAACATTTGACCTAGACCTTCAACAAACACAACCGTTGACTCCATCAACTAACACTCAAAAACTAAACTTAAATAAAACAGACGTACAAAAAGTAAAACAATACGTACATGACTATATTCAATCAAATGCGGAAACTTGTTCCTTGGAAAACATACAGAAACAACTAACAATAGCCATAGAAAAGTTTTCACCTCGCACAAAAAACAGTTTCTACCAACATACTTTGCCCAAATTCATTTTAAGACTAATTAAACGCAAAAGGAAACTGTACAGACTATACTCACTCACGCAGGATAACGAATTGAAAATAAAATTAAACGAACTCAACAGAAACGTCAAAACACTAATAGACCAATACAAACAAGACAAATGGTTAGAAGCATGCCAAGAAATTGAACAAGACGCAGGCAAAACGTACTGGCAAAAATTAAAAAACTTTCACAATATAAAAAAAACACAACATCGGCACCATAAAAGAAAATGGAACAGAGCTGTACACAGACAAAGAAAAAGCGGACGCATTCGCCCAGCACTTTCAAAAGGCTTTCGCATTTTCTACCTATCCTAACTTTGACCATCAAAACTTGACTAGAATAAATGACTGGTATAACAACTATTTTGACACTAATGTAGACTTTGCAAATGAACTTATCACAGAAACAGAATTCGACGAAGCAATGACACAAATCAAAAACACTGCACCGGGCAAAGACAATATTAAAAGCAAAGTTCTAAAAAACCTTACTCCACAAACGCACAAAACCTTACTAAGCTTATTCAACAAATGCATTAGAACTAATACTCTGCCAAATAGTTGGAAAACGGGTATAATAATACCCATTCCAAAAACCGGTTTAGACCATACGGAGACTCAAAATTACAGACCTATTACATTACTACCAGTACTGAGCAAAATATACGAAAACATTATTAAAACTAGATTACAACGACTAATTGGACAACACGTACCACCATACCAGTTCGGTTTTAAGCCCAAACATTCAACTGTACACCCGCTGTTTATACTGACAAATAACATACAAACCACACATCTTGAAAACAAGAAATCGGCATGTCTCTTTATGGACATAAACAAAGCCTTTGACAGCGTATGGCACAAAGGACTCTTATACAAACTGCACAAACTGAATACACCGGAATACTTACTATATATTATCAAAAACTTACTGGAAAGCAGACAACTAGAAATACGCATAAACAACTCCCTTTCCTTTCCTTTCACTCCTGAACAAGGTTTGCCACAAGGGTTTCTCTTCTATCGCCATTTCTTTACAACATATATTGCCATGACATTTACAACCACGAATTACATGACAAAAATTACATTAACAAACATACTTACATGCTACAATACGCTGATGACACTGCACTAGTGGTGCATGACAAAACTACAACAAAAGCTGCAGAGAAGCTGCAAATACTGACAGACAAGACCATGCTGTGGTTCTACAAATGGAGACTGACACCAAACGCCACAAAAAACCAACTACTTTTAACAAACCACCAAATTAAAGACAACTCTCCTACTATAACAGCAGACGGAAACAAAACTATTCCTAAACAAGACGTGAAATACTTAGGAGTAACACTTGACCAAAAACTAAAATTTACCAAACATACACAAAACGTAAGAAAAGAAATCATAAAAAGAACAAAACACTTCAGAACACTTACATACAAAGACAAAGGAATAAGTACAAAGACCGCAACCAAAATATATAAATCTATATGCAGACCTCTACTTGATTATGGACATATACTAAGAGCAAATGCAACTGACAAGACAAAAAAACACATACAGGTCACAGAACAAATTGCTCTTAGGCTCATAACAAAAATTAGACACCCCAAAACCCGCTTCACAACCCATCCAATGAATTTTTGTACGAACGAACTAAAATGACAAGAATTACTGAACGACTAACACAACTACAGACAAAATGGAATAACAACCCCCAGAACTGGACCATAATAAACCCTATTTCCCTTCAAAGACCAACTCGACAATCCCGCTTCACGTCTCCCCACTCCACTCTGTTGGAGCATTTCAATCAAATGTAAAAAAACATCTGTATGTAAGTAAATATTAGTGTATATAGTCATTATTTATTGTCAATATTAAGTGTATTAACTATAATTCTTTCATCATGTATCATGGGCAGAAAGGCCACGCGGCCGATAGCCCTTTTTACTGTACCTTGTACTGTAAAATAAATATTAAATATATATATTGTTACGGTCTGGGCCTACTATGCTCGATACTTCTTAACGAGCGCTCGCTTCGGGATGAAACCGATGCGCCGCAATATCTGGCCGGGCGCGTATTAAAGTAGGCCACAGTTAGGAAGCGCCGCCTGGAAGATTCTTGAATGGTCAAGGCAACCCGCGAAGCGTTTCGCGGTCATTCTAGAACGTGGTTTGCGAATATAAAAGAAGCGGCGTCGTCGACGTTAGTTAAGAAGTGTAGTGTAGAGTGAGTAGTGAATTTGGGAACGCGGTAAAGTTTAAATAGCGGAGTAATTGTGGAATTGTAGTAGCTGTGTTAATTATTGTACGGAGTGTTTTGAAGTGTAAATAAATTTATTAATTGTTGAGTTAAATTGATTTTGTGTGAACCCACGGGAAAATCGTAACAATTGGTGTCAGAAGTGCGATCAGACGTTAGTGCGACGTGAATTGGAACTAAACTTCGGGTTAGAGACTTGTGTTCAGAACCGGACTAGAGATTTTCGGAACAGTGGTGTGTTAAATTTATTTTATGCCAATAACAAGACGTCAAAGTGCAAACATGGAGGCCCAATTTGCAGCTATTATGGCAATGCTTAAACAAGACAAGGAAGAACGACAACAAGACAAGGAAAAACAAGAAGAGAAACAAGAAAGGATTCGACAAGAACAAGAAAGGATTCGACAACAAGAAAAGGAAGAACAAGAAAGAATTCGACAACAAGAAAAGGAAGAACAAGAAAGAATTCGACAACAAGACAAAGAAGAAAAAGAAAGAATGAGACAACAAGATATAGAAATGCAAGAAAAACGTAACGTAGAAATATTGAACGGTCTAGCGGGACCAAAACAGAAATTCAAGAGTATGTAACCCATAGTCTTAAAAAGATGGAGTGTGATGTTGAGGAAAAATTAAAGGATGTTCGGGAAGACATTAATGATGTTCGGGACGACATTAGTAAAATTCAGATTGATGTTCGGGAGGACATTAATAAAATTCAGAATGATGTTGAGATAAAGCTACGCGACTTAGAGCAGAAAATTGACAGCAGAGGAGCCAGCTCTACAGTGATCACCGGAAACGGGCTCAACAAAATCAAGCCTCCCACATACGACGGCCAAACTTCATGGGCAACGTACCAACTCCAATTTGAGGCCGCTGCAAATGCAAATAGATGGAGTAACGAGGAAAAGGCTGTAGCACTGGTGGTGGCATTACGAGGACTGCATTGGAGCTGTTACAGACTCTGCCTATCGCCCAACAAAGCAACTATGACGCATTAGTAGCTGCATTAGAACGACGTTATGGGGATCAGCATAGGAAAGGAGTGTACCAAACACAATTAAAGGCAAGACTGCAGAAAACTGTGAAAATTTACAAGAGTTTGAGGCCGAAATTCGTCGCCTTGTGCATCTGGCTTACCCAGCCGTCCCGGATGAAATCCAAGAAGAACTTGTGGCACAGTGTTTTGTAGATGGGATTCGAGATCTGGAAGTAAAGAAAATGCTGAAGATGTTCAAAGGAAGCAACAGCAGCGAATTACTAGTTCGAGCGCTGGAAGTTGAAGCTGCGTGCAATGACTTAAAGCCAAGGATCAGGGCCGTGACTATTCAAGAGGAGAGAGAACCGCCAGCCGATCATGTTGCTACATCAATAGATAAAATTGAATCAATGGTCGGCCAATTAGTGCAACAAATGGCAGCATTAGGAAATGGTCAGTCCAGACAGTTAGAACGGTCACGTCCGATCACGAGAGTGGAGTGTTATCGATGCGGACGTACGGGACACATTAGAAGGAATTGCAGACAGCGGTCTTGTTCTCCAAACCCACAGTGCCGACGAAATCAGGACATTAGAACAAATCACCGGAACTCTTCTGTTAAAAGAAACATTACATGTTATATTTGTGGACGTAAAGGACATTACCAATGGAATTGCAGACAGCAGTCTCGTTTACCGACCCCGCAGGACTGGCGTAACCAGGAGCAGGAAATGAAGAATCCGGAAAGACATTTACCGCGATATGTAGAGGATCGTCAAGCTTTGGATAGTGATTTAAGGTACCGGAAAGGACAAATTCATAATGGTTGGAGGATTGGTCAAATCGCGATGGTGACAGATAAAGAGGCTACAAAAAGAATGAAGAGCAGCGTTTCTAAGGAAGACATATTGAAAGGACAGCGCTCAGACTCTGATTTGAAAGTAATCAGAAGATGGTTGGAGATGGATTTGAAACCGGATTGGCAACAGATTTCCAGATATGGACCAACAGTAAGGGGTTACTGGTTGCAGTGGAATTCGCTTCGACTGCGAGATGACTTAATTACTCGCAAATGGGAAAGACCAGACGGAAAACGCTTTGTTTACCAAACAATAGTGCCCAATTTCCTGCAAAGAGAATGTGCTGCGAGAACTACATGACAGTCGCGGAGGAGGACACTTTGGAGTAAACCAGACTTTGGCTAGAATAAGAGATCGGTTTTACTGGATTAACTTCAGAAAGGACGTTGAGGAATGGTGTAAACGGGTGTGACCAGTGTTCGTTACAGAAGGGATCGATCACAATTCGGGAACTTGAGAGAGAGAAGGTGAAACCAAACAACAACCGTATGAAGATGACACTGGACCACAGACCAACTGGTGGCAATTATAAGGAAGGTGATGCTGTGTGGATGTTTCAACCCAGGAGGAGCAAAGGATTAAGTCAAAGATGGCAACGACACTGGGAGGGACCTTACAATGTGGTAAAAAGGTTAAACGACGTCGCCTACAGAGTCCAACGCAGCCCCAAAGGCAAGATGAAAATTGTCCATCTGGACAGACTCAAGAAATACCAGGGATTAGATGAAGCGGATCGGGACGATCAGCTTTAAGAGGGGGGCAGTGTTACGGTCTGGGCCTACTATGCTCGATACTTCTTAACGAGCGCTCGCTTCGGGATGAAACCGATGCGCCGCAATATCTGGCCGGGCGCGTATTAAAGTAGGCCACAGTTAGGAAGCGCCGCCTGGAAGATTCTTGAATGGTCAAGGCAACCGCGAAGCGTTTCGCGTCATTCTAGAACGTGGTTTGCGAATATAAAAGAAGCGGCGTCGTCGACGTTAGTTAAGAAGTGTAGTGTAGAGTGAGTAGTGAATTTGGGAACGCGGTAAAGTTAAATAGCGGAGTAATTGTGGAATTGTAGTAGCTGTGTTAATTATTGTACGGAGTGTTTTGAAGTGTAAATAAATTTTATTAATTGTTGAGTTAAATTGATTTTGTGTGAACCCACGGGAAAATCGTAACAATATATATATATAAATTATATAATATTCCACTTTCTTTACCTACCTTTCTTATTACATATGGTAGGAAGTTATCTTCTTTCAGAACTTTTATAGCTTTTTTTGAAGATATCCCTAAGTCTTCTTTTATTTTCCTAGTTGATGTTTTTCGGCTCAGCTGTGACATATGCAATTGTGTTTATTTACAACCATATATGTATGCTGTCATTACTAACGTCATTGAAGGTTAGGAAGTATCATATTGCGCACCTCTACTTCCCGCCCTCACTTCCCGCCCTCACTTCCCGCCCTCACTTCCCGCCCTCTTTTCCCGCCCTCTAAAATTGTGTGATTGTTAATATTTTGAAAAAAAAATGATGATTGAATCAAATTTTTAAATGTCAGATAAAGTCGGATCGATATTCAGTTCGCAAATAATAAATTGAGAAAAATGTCCTGGATTACAACTCGAATTGTATGCATTCTAACGGTTATAATGCCTATAATACATTACAATACTAAAATTAACATGATCTAAACTAAAACAAACTACTTATTGAATATAATGGTTACATTTGAATTATTATAAGTGTTTTATAGAAATATTTAGGCCAGTACGAGCACTGGCATCTCCAACAGTTGTCTCTTTGGTCGACAAATTCATTTGCTGCTGAATGACTGAGGTTGTGAACTACTTGCAACAGCTTCAGAAGACATGGCACGGTGGGACAGCATAACAGAAAAGCAGAAGAAAAGCATATAGAAAAATGACTGCTTGGTAGTTTTTTGTTAAATGTAATATTCTAGATATTGTAACATAAAGATTACACTAGGTGCCGTTACCCTAAGTTGCCCCGGTCTCCCCCAGTACAATGTTTGTGTCAGCAATATCGGCGAATTGGGGTCATGATGTGGGTATAAATACTGCACCAAAAGCACGTACAGATTACCGAACTCTGGGGTCTTCCCCAGAGGGAAGTCACTGACTGATCTCTGGGTTAGTCTGGGTATGCCTATTGTGTAACGTAATCGTGGAGCAGTAGGTGACCAAGTGCCACACCCTAGATCAGCCCTAGCAAAGGAAATAGTGTGGGCGCGCAGCTTAAGTTGCCGTTCCAACTTACCTCCCTTTGTTAGGTTCTCCACGTCTTTGCCGGCTCGGTGAATGCCCTCGGACCTAAGTCTAGGGTTCATTCACCACCGCTAAAGCGTTGCCCCCCGTGTACCTTCAGCCTAGCCAGTTCACATCATGCTCCCAGCCATCTTAGCCATCTGGGGGTAAGATTATCGTCTAGACATTAAGGCACTATTTTATAATAAAGAGTGGGTTACCTGTGGAAACCTGAGTATTCTTCCCCCTCAACCAACCCTTAACGTGACATGGTGGAGGCGCCTCGTTGGATCCCCGTCTGTTAATCCTCACATTAGCAGACACACCCTCGCAGACACACGCTAAACAAGGGCACAAAGAAAAAGGGAATGATTGAAAACGGTACACAAAATCTGGCAGCCCGCTTCGAATAAGGTACAGAAGCTCAAGTGGAAGAAGATAAGATAAGACAAGGGCCAGAATGGTAAGGAAGAGACATAGAGAAAACACAATGATAGGTTGTGGAAGAAAAAGGGCTAGCCTGCAGGTCCACAGTTGCTTGAACTGAGTAGGGCAATGTCAAGAAGGGCCTGTAGGACGCTCTAAGAAAGCAACAATAGCTCAACATTTTTAGTGCATAGCAGCACATTATTTTGGTATTATATTGGGTATGGTAATAAGCAAATTTTCTTAAGTAGGTTTCATAGAATAAGTGTATAGTTAGCGCAATTGTTTATTTACAATATCTTGATTTCTAGGCCAGTGTCGCGATCCCTGACCTAAGTGTAGGTATTTGATGACCTAGCAAATTCGTGCAATTATGAAGTTCTAGGTTACAACAACAAAGTGTACTGGTTTACATAAAGGTTTTATTTATGTTTTAAGAGATGAATGGTAAACAAAGTAATAATTGGAATCTTATTTTATTTTTTTAGGGTCAACCTGGCAATCTTGTTGCGTCTATCGATCAACTGCTACAGCCTTGTTGAAAAGCGAACTAGCCTTATGTCTTGGAGAAGCCGACATCTTCAGATGGGTCCCGCCACGACGGTTTTACTTACACCCGTGTGCACCCGAAGTATTTAATAAGTCGAGCTGAAGAAGCATCTCCAGATGGGCTCACGTTAATTAGGAAGAAATATACATGTCCAAGGATAGGTGTGCTAAAGGAGCACGCAAAAGGACAGAATATGAAGAAATGAAGCTAAGCGATGAAGTTTGCCGCTTAGAGAATACAGTGCCAAGAGAAGGCACTACGATGAGATGAAGCCTAGGTGAAGCGTTTCCACTTAGATGATGGTGCCAAAGAAGGGTACAATGAGCAATTTACGGAATTTCGCTTAATAAGGAAAGCAATAAGATAGACGCAACAGCAAGGTTGAAAGGTGACCCAATGTAACATTTGTGATATTTTAAAGTACACCCCTATCTCTACTATATTAAGCTATTATATTGTAATCTGGTGAAGAAATAAAGGACTCGTTCCACCACCTTTATACACCCTATAGCATTTAAGATTAACATTAGTATATGTAGACTTTATGTATAAGTTTCGCTTTTAGTGTTCGGGGCGAACACTTTCTAGGGGAGGGGCATGTAACATAAAGATTACACTAGGTGCCGTTACCCTAAGTTGCCCCGGTCTCCCCCAGTACAATGTTTGTGTCAGCAATATCGGCGAATTGGGGTCATGATGTGGGTATAAATACTGCACCAAAAGCACGTACAGATTACCGAACTCTGGGGTCTTCCCCAGAGGGAAGTCACTGACTGATCTCTGGGTTAGTCTGGGTATGCTATTGTGTAACGTAATCGTGGAGCAGTAGGTGACCAAGTGCCACACCCTAGATCAGCCCTAGCAAAGGAAATAGTGTGGGCGCGCAGCTTAAGTTGCCGTTCCAACTTACCTTCCTTTGTTAGGTTCTCCACGTCTTTGCCGGCTCGGTGAATACAATTATCGCTATGTAACACTAATAACTAATAACCACAATATACAGGGTGTCTGCCACATACTGCATCTCCCCAGGTTAATTGAAAGAATTTGCATTTCCTTAAAATGAAAATTCTTTCAAAGATCCCTTTCATGCGATATAATGTTTTAAAAATACTTAAATATACACCTAATAATCCAATTTAACTACAATTTTTATTAAACTTTGAAAGTATAAACTAAAATAAGTATATATATAAAAAAAAACTGTATATATAGAAAAAGATAGTTAGAGAGAAAAGAGGCCCCTTATCTAACTTACTCATAATATTATAACGTCCTATTGAATATATAACTTAGTTCTATTTTTGTGAACTACATGTTCCTTATTATCTTTCAAGACCACTACATTTGGAGTGTCTTCCTTAACAACGATGTACGGACCCAGAAAGCAAGGCGTCATTAATTTATTACCGTCCTCGTTTTTAAGTAAAATCATATCCCCTGGCCTATACTCGATAGGGTTGACTCGTTTATCATATATCTCTTTTCGCTTTAATTTCGAATGTATTAAGTTGTTTTTGGCGTCCTCGTGAGCTCTTTGTAATCGATATTTTAGCTCAAGAGGGTAACTTTCAAAATTATAAATAGGCTCTACAATATTAGTCAAATTATTGGGAATTTTACACTCTCTGCCAAAAATTAGTTCGAAAGGTGTGTATTTTGTTTCAGTGTGGACCGTTGTGTTATATGAAAAACACCAATAGGGAACCCATGTACTCCATGTGTCATTTAAATTTTCGGTTTGAATTCTTAAGTACGCACCTAATACTTTGTGCGAATTTTCTAATGCCCCGATACTTTCGTGATGGTAAGCTGTAGAATTAATCTGTTTTATATTTAAAAGTGTGCATATTTCCTTTACGGTGGAAGATATAAATTCCGATCCCCTATCAGTAGCAATCTCCTGTGGAATCCCGTATCGTAAGATAAAGTTTTCCACAAAAGATCTTGCCACAGACACAGAATCCTTGTTTTTTAAAGGATATGCCTCAACAAATTTAGTAAGTTCACATTGGAGTGTGAGGATGTAATTGAACCCGTCTGAATCGGTTGGTAATGGTCCTACAATGTCCAAATACACCTTCTGAAATGAAAAATTGGCAGTAGAAGTAACTACCATAGGTTCTCTGATATAGTGATTAGAATATTTCTGTTTTTGACATTTGTCGCACTTTTTAACAAAGTTATTAACGTCTATGTCTAAACCCGACCAGAAATAATATCTCTTAATGTTGTTTATCATCCTGTTAATACCTACGTGACCACTAGTGGGAAGTAAATGGAAATCATTTAAAATAATTCTTTTTTCGTCCATATCTATTACTTTCTTAACTCCTTTTATTACTAGTATACGGGGGCCCCTCCAATTTACTGTATTTTTTATTCCATTACCTATTTCTTTAATAAACTCCATACTCGTACTGTCTTTCAAAATAAACACTTCCTTTATTTTTGCTTTATTACTTATTCCAATCAGATCCGTCAACATTTCGTCTCGCGCCAATGTTGATCCGGCTTCCTGATAATAAAACAAACTAGACTGTGATTTAACAAAATAAAAATTCCCAAAGTGTTCTGTCACGTATTTTTGTATAGATATTATTTGTGCTTGGGTCGCTATAATTAGTTCAACACCGATTTTTGGCGGTTTGAGAATTTCTACAATGTTTGGTTGATCAGGCCTAACATTTGCAGGATTATTCTTATCCCCTTCAATTTCTTGTTCTTTTAAACCCTTAAACTGATTTCTAGTCATAACAGTCACTATATTATTGCTTAGACTTTTTAATTCCTCTGAAGTTAAATTAATCCTCGATAGAGCATCGGCAGTTACGTTTTCACTACCTCTTACGTATTCTATATAAAAATCGTACTCTTCCAGCCCCAAACGAAATTTTGTTAATCTACTCGAAGGGTCAGCTAAGCTAAATAAATACAAAAGAGGCTTATGGTCCGTTCGTATCTTAAATTTTCGACCATATAAATAAGGACGAAAATGTCTTACTGCCCAAAAAATCGCTAATAGTTCTTTATGCATAGTGGGATAATTAATTTCTGCTTTGTTTAAACTTCTACTTGTATATGCTACCGGTTTATTATTTTTATTTGATAAAACTGCACCGATTGCAAAATTGGATGCATCAGTCTGAAGAATAAACTCATTTTGTTCAGAAAAATCGGGATAATCCAAAATTGGGTAGTTTGTTAGAGCGTTTTTTAACGTTTGAAAACATTCGTCGCATTCCACTGTCCATTCAAATCTTGCATACTTCCTACAGAGCTTGTTTAGGGGTACCGATAATTCCGCAAATTTTGGTATAAATTTCCGATAGTAGTTAGCAAAAGCTACAAACCGTTTTACCTCGTCAGAATTTTTTGGAGTTGGGTATTCCTTCAATGCGTGAATTTTATCTGGATCAGGCGATATCCCTTTTTCGCTAATGATATGGCCCAGATAAAGTATTTCTTTTTTTAAAAATTCGCATTTTAAAGGATTTAGTTTCAAGTTTACTTTTCGTAGCCGGTTAAAGACGTCTGTTAGATTTTTATTATGTTCGCTCAAATTTCTCCCAAACACAATCAAGTCATCTAGGTAAACAAAGCATTTTTCGTAATTGAGACCTGCCATGGCAACTGTCATTAGCCTAGAAAATGCACTAGGGCTGATTTTTAACCCCATTGGAAGCCTTTTCATTTGCCACTGGCCGCGATCTGTTGTAAAAGCTGTAAATCTCCTACTTTGCTCGTCTAATTCAACCTGATAATAGCCTTGACTTAAATCTAAATGAGAAAAATAGAGAGCGCCTGCCAACGAATCTAAAATATCAACTACATTTGCTATAGGAAATTTAATGTCTACCAAAGTACGGTTTAAAAATCTGTAGTCCAACACAAGCCTAGAACGCTTCTCTCCCGTTGAATCATTCTTTTTTGGCACTAACAAGACCGCAGAAGACCACTCGCTTTGAGCACTTTCGATAATGTCGTTTTCAAGCATTTGCGAAACTTGATTATTTATTTCGTCTTTTTGGGTCTGCGCTAGCCTATAAGGTTTTACGTATACTGGTTGCGTATTTGGTTTAATCTGGATTGACTGTTTATAAATATTTGTAACTGACAATTTATCTCCCGGCATATGAAATATGTCCGCATACTTTGCTGTGAGTCCTTCCATGGAAACTTTTTCCTCTTCATTTAAGTAATTTAATTTTAACAAATCAAACAATTTCTTTACTCTACTGACTGAAATTTTTTGGTTACTAAATTGACAACAAGTATAGTCGTTCAACCTTTCGGCCCTAGGTAAACAATTTTTTAAATAAACCTCACTTTCGCGAGTGTTCAAAATTTTTATTGGTACTTCTCCGTTCTTTGGTTGCGCTATTACACCTGCCACAAATACACCCAGGCATATCTCATTCGGTAAAACCACGCACTCCTCTGTCATTCCTGTTTTAATGTACTGAACAATTTCACATCTAGGCGGAATTACCAAAACATGATTATCTGTAGCCCTTAAGTCAAGAACTACTTTTTTGTCTTCGTTTAAAAGTGTCAATGCATTTTTTTCGTAATCTAGGTTAGCTTTGTATAACCTCAAGAAGTTCTCTCCAATTATTCCATTAGTACGGCATGGTAGAGATTCGAATATATAACATTTAATCCTAAATTTTATCTGTTCTACGTAAAGATTCAAGAAACTATAACCTATCGAAACTAATTTACCGCCTATACCTTTAATTTCTAATTTTTCTCTATACAAAGGTATGGATGGGTCCAAATATCTTAGTTGAAGTGCACATAAGGATGCTCCTGAATCAATCAGAAAATCTACTTTTTTCTTATTTATGTAAAAAAAAACTGAATTGAAGTAATTATCTGAGTAAGTAAAAATGTTTTCGCTATCGTTTCTGTTTTTAGGGACGAAAAAACGTTTCGCCGGTTTGATGAGTATTGTTTTCCTCACCTACATTCAATCCTTGTTCAGCAAAAGCAAAATTAACATTATGTCGGAATCCCCAGCACCGTCGCTACTGCGCGGGTTGAATGGCCGTCCTCGATTTCCTTGAAATCGCTGACCACGGAAATTCCTACTGCCTCGATTAAAATGTCCATTTCTTACGAATCTCTGGCTGTTATTGTTAAAATTAGCATAATTAAGGTTACGAGAATTGTTATTATTAAATTGGCCTGAAGACGATCTAGCTCTATTGAAACCCCTATAAGAATTCCGATTACTGTTTCCTCTACCCCTATGACTCATGTTAAAAACTTGGTTACCATCATTTAGAAAAGAATTCTCTTCGTCTTGTGCTTCTTTTATTGCATCTTTTAAATATTCGAAATTTCTTGCTGAAATAATGGTACTAAGCCTTTGGCTCCTAAGACCATTCGCGAACCTTTTAATAGCTGATTTTTCATTAATTGGTCTCAAAATTTCATAAATATCAGGGTCGTCGTTTGCTTGCGAAATCGTTAGACCAACAAAAAGGTCCTCTAGTTCTTTTCCAAATTCCTCAATAGATCTACTGCTTTGCTTTATAGAAAATAACTGTGCTTGAAGAGCGGTTGGTGATTTTCGAGTCAAAAAATAAGTTTTTATATCCGTTACAAGGGTCTCGAGCGAATTATAGGTAGTTTTCAATCTTAGCTTGGCGTTGCTTGAAAGCCTAGTTTTTAAAATAAAATTGATTAATTTTTCTTTATCCTCGTTTTTAAGTGTAGAATTATAAAATTCAGCAGCTTCGATTAATTTTCTAGTATTTTCCTCGGAATCATTTAGTACAGGTAACAAGTTAGAAACTACTTTTATATCAAAAGACGCCATGACTGCCTCCGACTTGTTAGTATTTTGTTGACTTTGCCCAAAAGCCAAAATTTCTTCATACACTCTTTTAATTTTTTCCACAATATCTTTAACTAATAAAATGTCAGCTTGCTCTACTTCTGAGGCGTTTATTTTCCTATTTATAACAGCAACCTCCCCTTTGAGCTCGCCAAAAATAACTTTTGCTTCGTCAACCTTTTTTTGTACGTATGCCGATTGTCGTCTTTCGTAACTTGATTTAAATAAGTTAGTTTTTATATTATTTAAAGAGCCTAGTATTTCATTAAGTTTATCTCCCATAAGAACCCTTACGTAATTTATTAATAAAGAGTAAAATTGTAGAATAAAATCGTGGCTTATAACGAGTCCTTACTTTCTGATCCCCGAAATAGTGTTATAACTATGCTTTACATTAATAAAATAACCCCCAAATTAATTATAATATTCTTAACTTACATGCAAACTTATTAACATCTAATCCCTTTTTGTTCATCACTATAGTCCCTTGGTAATTAATTATTATAATATTTCTTTTCCTAGTTCATCAATTCATTATTCCATTGGAGTCTCCATTAATTACATGTCTTTCTTTCCATTTATCCTAAAAAAAAAACCCTAAAACTTAAACTTCTTCCTGGTTTTGATTCAAGGCGCCAGTGGATCGACGCAGCATTTCCCTGGTTATTTGTCGTCTTATAGTCGTCCTTAGTCCCTTACGACACCGCCTGACTACCAAATAAGTAGCGCCTGCTTCTACGGCTACCACCAATCCAATTAATAGGGCTTCGGATAGCGTAAGTCCATTTGTTGAAATTTGGCCTCTCGCATCCCCATTTGATGCCTGGTTTATTACAATTTCCTCCTTGGAATTAGCTTTTCCCATTGTTCATAGCGGTGCCGACGTCATGTAGGAACGCTAGAGGGCTGGCAGGATCGCCATGTAATACTTTATATTTAGTCCGCCTCCTCTAGTCAGGACTCCCGAATAGTAAGACAACTCTTTACTTCGATAACCTAGTTTATTCTGTCCTAGTCATGTTTTACAATACATTCACCTGGCTCGCGCTTACTGCTGCCTCAGCGAGTTTACAATTATCGCTATGTAACACTAATAACTAATAACCACAATATACAGGGTGTCTGCCACATACTGCAACTCTCCAGTTCCGTGTATACCAATGAAGAACCTCCGTGACGTATTACACAACAAAACGTTCAAAACACCAAAAAACATCCCAAAAATATACCCGACTTACAGTTTGTCACCAACTGGCCGATTTAAGGTGATGTTCTTTCTCTCTCACACCCACTGGTTGTAATTTTTACTAAAATTTACCACTTTTCTCTCCAATTTTCACCGGGAAACACTCGAAATTTTCAAAAAGCACCCACTGTATTGCACATAGGACTACTAAATTCACCCCATGCAGCACTAAAACGCATCTTTTATTCCGATTTTCGCCGATTTTCCGAACACTTCAAATTTTCCACGTACAGTCGGTTTTCCGGCAACCAAAGATTCCCGAAAAACTTTCACAACTCCCGTACACACACGATTTTCCGTTAATCCCGATTCAAAGTCCGTTTACAAAGCCAAAAAATCCGTTTTCAAAAATCAATCAATTCACAATCCAAAAACACGTCCGTACGCTACGATAGCTAAAACCCAGTAGGTAGGGACAGTGGGAATCTCGTTAATCTATTCATGCGCGTCACTAATTAGATGACGAGGCATTTGGCTATTTAAAATCTTTATTGTATAAAAAATATAAAGACATGTACACAGATTTTAAAATAGTGTTATCTTGCTGCCGTGTTATCCGGGCAGCGTAAAACAATCAAGCTAGTTTACAACTAGAGCCCTTAGCCTAATACAGTTCTTCCCGGCTAGTCCGAGGATTTTACTTGTATTACATTGTTGTTATAAGGCTAATTCCACCTCCGAGTGTTGTCCAGAAGGGGGGCATCTAGCGGACGTCTGTGGTTACAGTCAATTTTGGTTTTGACCAAGTCGTAAAGGGGACATCACAGTAACGGAAAGCACATGCACATTGGTGGTACTGGAACTGGCACCTCGACGCTCCTTGCTTCCCCGATGGCCCATCCTCATACCGGTTGGTATGCGCGCGGTGGAAGTCCAGCGGCATCCATAGTCCAAGTCTTGTTGTCCGGGCCTCAGTTGGTGGTCGTCAGGTCGAGTGGCCGTCCTTCAGGCAGTGGCTCCTGTCCTGTAAACTAGCTAAGCACACCCAGTAAGGAAGATCTTACCTTATTTGTCTGGCTCGCCACGTCTTTTTAGAGAAGGCCGCGTGGATGGAACTTCCCCACTTTAGAGTGGAGGCCACGCAGCTATCTTTGAATCCCCTCGTGAGCTGGAGGAGATCCTCAGTCTCGGAGTTACATCTCGGCCAAATTCCCCTTGCACCTAAGGTGACCGGCGCGTGAATGATGGTCTTGTCGGGGAATTTTAGGCTGATGTCTCCCTCCCAGACTACTTGCACATCTGAAACGACTAAAGTATTGCTGTTTATACTTACTACCAAGTCGGGCTTGAAAGGGGTTCCGTCCGCGTGTCTGATATGCGGCTCATCCAAAACCTGCCATTTCTTGGTTTTACAGTGTTTGGAGAGCTTCTTCGCAATCTCATTGTGTCTGCGAATACGCTCCCAGTGGGTTGATGGGCAACCCTGGAGAACGTGGCAGATCGTCTCGACTTTGGCGCACCCTGCCGTTGGTCTGCTGGATTGGATGGCAGCCAGCTGTTGGTAGGTTTGCAGATCGTAGCTGGACTGCCCTGACGTAGTCTCTGCCCGTCCATCCATTTGGTTTGTGGTCGATCCACGATCGGCTAGAAGCGTCTTCGCTGGCACATTCTATTCTCTTTAGCAGGGGCGACTGTTCAGGAGTGTGGATGTTAAGATGCATTTTTTTCTTAACGAAATGTCGGACAAGTCGATCTGCCTCCCGCAGAATTCTGCCTGTTATTTTTGGCTGTTGCAAACCGTAGAGCACTTTCGGTATTGCGTATGTTTTTAATAGTTGTAGTTTTTGCTCTGGCTTACACTCACCATACGACGAGGTACGGATGTTTTCCTATGGTGTGAGGTGGTCCTTATTAGAGAAGAAGTCTTTATTATGGAGCTGGCTACGGCTCCCCAGCCACGAAACGACAATGGGATCCGATTTTCGCCAAGCTCCGATGTCACCTGGAGCATATCGCACCATCTAACGACTCCTCGCCAGGACTCAACCCGCCCGAGAGCGGCCTTGAGAAACACCACCACGGGAACCGTGGTTTGGGCTGGAAAAATGTAGCGTAACGGGGACAGGGGCGAGGATTTTCTTTATCTCACCCAAGAATCACGGCTTTTAGCCAACCCGGTGGGAATCGCTATTTGCATAGCTTACAAGTAGTGCGGGATTAGGTAGGTGGTGATGAGGTCTAGCTTTTGGAATGGCTTGAGCGTAAGCTTTCGGACACGCTTAACTGCTCCGAGCAGAGTGGTGCTCACTTTTTGCATGTCAATCCCTGACCAAGGGATGACAACCATCCCGAGATAGTCTAGACCATCGCCGACCGCTCATGCGCGGACTGGCGCACCACATTCAAAGTGCAGAGAGGGGTCAGTCAGGAACCAGGAGTCTTTGGTGGTCCTTATGCTGAACGTGCAGCATTTTGGTGCTGACAGGCTCATACCTAGACCACCTAAAAAGGTTTCCACATCTTCCAACTGACGTTGCGCGATTTCCTCATTGCTAGCCACAAGCAACAAGTCGTCGGCAAAAGCGAGACAGCTGATTGAGTTGTCCTCATTCAGCTTGTATCCCTCTCTGCTTTCCAGGAGGCGAAGAAGCTTATCACACACTATGTTAAATAGGGTGGGGAGAGAGGGTCTCCCTGCTTCACGCGTCGCTGGAGACGCACATTGACCCTACTACGATTCAGGTCAATGGTGGTGTCCACATCCCGGTAGACCTCCTTCACGATCCGTACGACGTGATCGGGAAGCCCTTTGCTCCTTAACGCCGGCCCTAAAACTTGGTGCGGGACCGTGTCGAACGCTTTGCTTACGTCCAACTGCGTCAGGGCCAGGCCCTGGTGCGCCTTAGCATGCCTCAGCAGCTCATCCAGGATGTGGACATTGCGGAAGCACACAGGTTCCGAAACAAAACCTTTTTGTCTGGGCGAAAACGTCACCACGCTCCTTATTCTAGCGTCCAAGATCCCATAGTATACCCTAGAGATCAGGGACGAGATGGTTATAGGCCGGTAGTTCTCAGCCATCCTACCGTCCTTACCCTCTTTAAGGAGTAGCGTGGTTCTGTTCATCCTCCAGTCCTTTGGCTTATTTCCCGCGACCAGCAGGAAATTGAAGACCAGACGGAGAACTTCCTTAGCAACTGTTGACGGATACCGTCAACGCCTGCAGCTACTTCATTTTTCAAGCGGCGCACGCGCTGCAGATCTTCGAGAGGTGTTATTGCCGAAAGGACATGGCCGATAGCCACCTCATCTTGATCTGCAGGCAGTTTCTCAAACTGCACGGCTCCGGGCTTTGATTCCCAGAGTTCCCGATACAGCGCGTCCACGGCAGCGTCTGGGCACTGGATACCCGGCTCGGACATCCAGTGTTGTGAGTTGAGTGCATTTCGCAATGTGGCAACGCGGCGTGCGAGGGTAGATGTGGCATCTCGGCTCTGTCACCCGTGAATTGAATTCGGACAGACCAAAAATGAAAAAAGACAGAGAAGTGGGGTTAAGAATGACAATTTTGTTAAAATCACTTTTACTTTTGCACGCTTTTGTTTTTGTTCACGTTTCTGGCTAATAACCACGTTTTGTTCATAATTACAAAAATAAAATTAGCTAGTAAAACCACTTTTTGTCGCAGTGTTTCTTTTTCTCGATACATAACAAGTTCCTCTGAAAAGTTAAGTTCAGAGTGGTCCTTCCAAAATCATCTAACAATTCCACGTAACCTCAACATTGGTCACTTCGGCCGAATCTTCAAACTAAAGTGAAGATTTAGTGATTGAAGCAGCAAAAAACCTACAACAAATCCACTGTTGTACAGTCTTGAACGAAGGAAGAAACAACAAAGTCGATGAGTCCGTTCCTTTTTGCCTTGCTTAAACACAGAAATACTTCCTAACCATTCATTGATTCCCATTTACCAAGTACTGTTAAACAGTTATTTGTTCGTTTCAAATAGGATAGTATTGTGTTGTTTTAAAACTTGAAAGTGTGCTCATTTTGGTATATTTGTTGAACTTGTACACATCCCTACATGAATGTGCATACTTGTATTTTATTTTTGCACGTACACAAGACACAAATAGTATAATCCTGTACTATCATATCAAGTGCAGTATTTGCATACACAAAATTCCAACTGTATTTGATCATTTGCTCAAAAATGCCTAAAGCTAGAAAAAGTAAAACACAAACCTTATCACAGGAGGTAGACTTGAATAAAGACACTATTGATGTAGAATTTGAAGAAAATTTGCATGTTAGAAGCGTACTAATAGATCGTTTATCTCGTTTTGAACAATTTTTGCATAATAACTCAGAACAATGTCAGGTTTTTGAAATAGAAATTAGACTAAGAAGTGTTAAAGATGATTTTCGTGAATTTGATAGAGTGCAAACTCGACTTGAGTTTTTAGATAGTCAAGAAAAAATATATGGACTTGAAACTGACTCATCATTTTATCATCTTATATCAACAGCAAAAAGCCTGATTAACAAACTTAACATTAAAAGCAGTCATGCTGTTTCCATGGTAAAAAGTAATGAAAATAACCATGGGCCTCTTGGGAAATTACCAGACTTAGGTCTTCCTACCTTTTTTGGTAACTATGAAACATACTTTAGTTTTAGAGACATGTTTTATTCACTAGTTGATAGTCGTTTTGATTTAGGGGATACAGATAAATTATTATACTTGAAGTTATGTTGCAAAGGTGATGCTCTAAAGCTCATTGGTTCACTTGATTTAACTGCAAATAACTACCCCATAGCTTTGGAGTTATTGCAAAAACGGTATGAAAACAAAAAGGCTGTGATTAACCATCATGTCAAAAATATTTTAATTTTGTGGCGGTGGAATTCAGAAGAATCAGTTAAAGTTTTTTCTCTAAACACGGTTACTTATGGCACAACTAGCGCCCCATTCCAAGCAACTCGGTGCTTAATTGAAATTGCAAATGAAAATGAAATTCAATATCCTCAAGCCGCAAAAGTGATTCGTCAGGCATTTTACATGGACGATCTCTTATTAAGTGTCAATTCTGAAACTGAAGCCGTAAAAATCTATCGCGATCTTACAAAAATCTTAGGACAAGCCAATTTTCATTTAAGAAAATGGTCGTCAAACAGCAAGGAATTTTTAGAAGTCCTTCTAAAAGAAAATAATTATCGAAATGAAGATAATTTCATTCTATCTCATAAAGACAAACAACTCAAAACACTAGGTATCGCTTGGGATCCGGAAACCGATGTTTTAAAGTACTGTATAAACGTTAATGTCAATATTTCTGGAATTACAAAACGCACTATTTTGTCCACAATTTCACAAATTTTTGATCCTTTGGGATTAGTCGGACCAGCTATAATACAAGGTAAGCTACTTATTCAGGCTCTATGGAAATTAGACCTAGGTTGGGATCAGGATATTCCACCTGATTTAAAACAAAATTGGTTAGACTACTCATCACAAATAGAACTTTTAAACAAAATTCAAATTAATCGTCAGGTTCTCATTTCGGATTGCGTCTCGGTTGAGCTACATGGATTTTGTGATAGTTCCGAGAGAGCATACGGCGCATGCATTTACGTTTGCTCAGTAGATACTTCAGGAAATAAAGACGTTCGACTATTGACAGCGAAGTCAAGGGTGGCACCTGTCAAAAAATTAACATTGCCTCGGTTGGAACTATTGGCAGCACATCTTTTAGCTGAATTAATGACAGCTATAAGAAAAATTTTAGATATCCATGTTTCTAAAATAACATACTACACAGACTCGACCATTGTATTGTCATGGATTCGCATTGAACCTTGTAATCTGAAGACGTTTGTGGCTAATCGCGTTGCAAAAATTATTGAAAATTCTAATCCAGACGATTGGAAGCATGTTGTCAGTCAAGCTAATCCAGCAGACGTCATTCATTCATCAAGAGGTTTGAACCCAAAAGATCTTTTAAAGACGATTAACATCTCCAGCAGGTCATTCATTACGGTCTTTTAAATTGTAACATCTGGTTTTACGGTCCAGAGTTTTTGAAAAGTGAAAAAATGTATTGTGATGTGACTGAAGAGATTTTAACTAATTCTACCCTAGTATCTGCTGCCCAAGACAGACATCCCCTGAGTGCCCGAATGACATTCGCGGCATCAGGGCTTAGCGACCGATTTGACCGTTAGCGTTTACCGCCAAGGCGCCGACAAGGAGCTCAAGCTTCCAGCGGATAAACTCCTCTGTTTGGCTGAAGTCCGCTACCTCTTCAACCACAATTTCAGGCTGCACGATTGGAACAGGTTTCGCCACCTGCTCCAGAGGAGGTGGTTGTGGCTCATCAACCGGTTCATGGCGAGCGGGCTCGACAGGTTGGGGTAGCCCTACTTCAGCACGCCGGAGCTCTTCGTCTCTCTGGGCGTACAGTAGTTCCCGCCTGCGAACATATGTTGCCTCCCTACGCTTATCACGAAACTGTTTAAGCGTTTTGTTCGGGAGGTGCTCGCGCATGCGTATCGCCATATTCTCGTCACCTCGGAAACGCAACTCGCATTGAGCATGGTCAACTCCGAGCTATATTTTTCCTTGGCGGGGACGGGACCTGCTCCGGTGGAGGGATTCTCCTCTCGTGTCGCACTAGACCTGCGGCTCGAGCAGCGTTCGTGCCACCGGGTGACGTGATCGCTCGTGGGTGGACAGCCCACTAGCCGTTGTGAAGGACACGCCGCATGTGAGGCATACATGATCCCCTCTCGCTGGTGCCGCTCTGCCCGGACACTTAGGAACGTGACAGAGGGCCGCGTGCCGCTTCACGTACCGTTTGTCACAACCCCTGCATTGGTATTATCATATGGTCGTTCCGAGGAGGCACGGGGACTTATACCTCCTCAACATCCGAGGCTTCATCATCTTGACGGTCGAAAGTCCGGATCATTGACGCGTCGCGGGCTAGCTGGGCCCACGACGCCTTCCCCACTACCAGCACCGGGGTTTTGACTCCCGGCTCGTCACTGCTATGCAGGCTGGCTTACCCATCGATGTAGGTGATGCGCGGGTGGCATGAGTCTCCACCCTGACTTGCTCGCTGCAATCCCAAGCTCTTCGCCACTAATGGCTACTAAGCCCACCACATCCTACCGACATTCATACGAACGCCGGCAGATGGGATGCACACCCTAAGGGGGTAGAGGTCGAGCTAGCCTCACGGTGTTTTCGGCTGGCAACCCAACCTCCCAGTTTCTTTTCATTCAGTGCCAGACTGGTAGCGGCCCGGTGGAACCCCACCTCCCAGAAAGGGACTACACAGGACAAGATGTGTTCGCGCGACTCCGTCACCCGGCACACCCCCTCAACTGCTTAGCCCCGTGAGGCCCAGGGCCAGACTTTACTGGTACGGTTCTGGTACTCCGGTGGGGAATATGAGAATAATTAAGAGAGTCATAGTTACCCGCGCGATTTACCCGCGCTTGGTTGAATTTCCTCACTTTGACATTCAGAGCACTGGGCAGAAATGACATTGCGTCAACATCACGTTAAGACCATCGCAATGCTTTGTTTTAATTAGACAGTCGGATTCCCCCGGTCCGTGCCAGTTCTGAGCTGATCGTTAAATAGCGGCCGAAGAGGACACCGACGAACCGAAATTCATCGGGCTTCGAGGCAAAGCGGTACCGCAGGAGGCCAAGGCACGGGACCGAGCTGGGATCAGGCCGTAACCGTCACCTCGCCCAGGCTCGCTCGTTAACCAGTTCCTGCTTCCTCGCCAAGCCCGACAAGCCCCGATCCTCAGAGCCAATCCTTATCCCGAAGTTACGGATCCAATTTGCCGACTTCCCTTACCTACATTATTCTATCGACTAGAGGCTCTTCACCTTGGAGACCTGCTGCGGATATGGGTACGAACTGGCGCGACGCCTCCACGTGGCCCTCTCCCGGATTTTCAAGGTCCGAGGGGAAGATCCGGACACCGCGGCAACTGCGGTGCTCTTCGCGTTCCAAACCATATCTCCCTGCTAGAGGATTCCATGGAACTCGAACGCTCATGCAGAAAAGAAAACTCTTCCCGGATCTCCCGACGGCGTCTCCGGGTCCTTTTGGGTTACCCCGACGAACTCTCTTGCGAGGGCCCGACTTTTTGACGGTTCCGCTGCCAGGTTCCGGAATAGGAACCGGATTCCCTTTCGCCCGATGGGTGTGAGCACGTATATGCGATAAGCACACAGACTCTTCGTAAAACGACTACACCGCATCAACATCGGCTTTCGCCTAGGGCTTAGGATCGACTGACTCGTGTGCAACGGCTGTTCACACGAAACCCTTCTCCACGTCAGTCCTCCAGGGCCTCGCTGGAGTATTTGCTACTACCACCAAGATCTGCACCGACGGCGGCTCCAGACGGCCTCGCGGCCAGCCCTTCTGCGCACACCGCCGCGACCCTCCTACTCGTCAGGGCTTCATGATCGTCAACTGAATGACGATCGCACATGCCGCTGACGGTCGAGTATAAGCACGACGCTTCAGCGCCATCCATTTTCAGGGCTAGTAACTTCGGCAGGTGAGTTGTTACACACTCCTTGGCGGATTCCGACTTCCATGGCCACCGTCCTGCTGTCTTAAGTTACCAACGCCTTTCATGGTATCCCATAAGCGTCGATTTAGGCGCTTTAACTCGACGTTTGGTTCATCCCACAGCGCCAGTTCTGCTTACCAAAAATGGCCCACTTGGCACTCTGAGTGTGAATGAAATGCCAACCACCCACCACTGGGAAATAACATATATCTGAAACGAAATGTGATGGATTTACTACAAACGAATTTCGGTAATTAATCATGTGTTGGACTTAATTCATAATCATAAGCGCATTTTCTTGTTGTAACCTTAAAGTTTAAAGTCCGTAATGCATTATATTGGTTTATACAAAATTCCATAAACATATTCATAACTAATGACCTTGAAAGATGGTTAATTTCAACTTTTAAAATACAATTATCAATAAAAACTAAATCTGAATCTGTCAAATACTAAAAGAAATGTATTGGTTAGATTGCAAACTTTTAATATTTTGAATAGTTGAAATAAAAACAACCGATTTCATATCAAAAAAATGAATATTGTGTTATTATTAATTGATGAATAACATTTGACAGAGAAAAATAATAAATTTATGAATTAAGAATAAGAAATTGCATTGCAACACCTTTCTCGTAAATGTAGTAAATTAAGAAATAATTTTATGATAAACTATTTATAATTATTAATTTTGTTTATGGAATTGCATTGAAAGCAATTTGTGCATATAAACGTCGCCAAAAAATATATACGAATACGAATTTCTGTAATTAATCATGTGATGGTTCTGAAAAGAACCTTTGTTCAACGTCGTCGTCGTCATCAGCAGTATAAAGTTGAGCTGAAACTAACAAAAAAAATTCACTTTGACCTGTCCTTGCCTAAAGGAAGGGTTACAGGTTACAGTTTTTTTTATTTTCAAAAGTTTTTTGGGGAGAAAAACTAAATTTTAGTGTTACTGAGGGTCAATTAAATTAAAAGTTGGGGAATATTTTATATATACTTTTTATACCTGAAACGTGATGAGAAAATTAAGGACAAACGAATATCTGTAATTAATCATGTGATGGTTCTGAAAAGAACCTTTGTTCATCATCGTCGTCGTCGTCGTCGTAGCCGTCATCATAAAGTTGAGCTGAAACTAACAAAAAATGTCAATAGTACTTTTAAAAATGTAAGAAAAACACTTTGAGCTGTCCTTGGCTTCGATCAATGTTGTTGCATGCAAAAAATATGCAAACAACACATTAATCTACTAAGCCCTTCCACCCACGTCAAGGTCACACAGCTCCATGGAAGGGTACCTTTTAGATTAGAAACAGGTAAATAAATATTTCACCTAAAACTTATCTATTTGTTGTTACCCCAGTGTAATTGTCATACTCGTACAGTACTTGAATTACACTAAAGTATTTGTCACAACATAAAGCATTTAAAGTTGTAACTCCGTTATTTGAAAGAAATATCCAAAAAGTGTAATAAGAGGAGTTGTAGAGAATGAAATTCTCTATAAGATTGCATCAGGGCACTTTTGCACTAAAAGGTCATTTGAGGGAGATATTCCTCCAAAACTGTTTTAAAAAATGAAACAAGTGCATAACTTCGTTATTTGAAAGAAATATCAAAAAAGTGAAATGTGGTGTAAATGGTAGAGAGTAAGGCCTAGGTATGAGGTATGAGAAAAGGAAGAATTATATTTTCTGAAAACCTAACCTTACTAAAACTTGGATGTTTTGTTTATGTATGTGGGAAACGTTGTTGGTGTGTCGGCAAAGTTTTGTTTCAAGATATTACCTGAGATTGGTAATTGATTGGTTCCTAATTGTGGTTCTAACTTTTTTATTTCTGCTAGGAGAACTTTAGGATCGATTATTGAGTTATGCAAAGTATTCAGTTTTGCAAAAGTTGTTGCAATTTCCAAAGTATCGAGGATGTTATATATCGATTGATAAATCATAGTAATTTGATTGATCACTGAAAATGTTTGAAAATACTCTTTACTTTCTTTATTAAATATTACAAAATCTTTGATGTACTGTTTGATTTGTAAGATACGGGATTTTAATATAAACTCGTTATGAGTGATATTAGATATCATTTCTTGAAACTTTCGAATTGATGAGTCCATTATTGTTATCTGATTTATTGCATCGGTTTTAAGTTTATTCTGTGCTTCGTTTAAAGCTGTTATTTTTGCATCAATTTCCTCAGCATCATTTTGATCAAGATTACCAGTTATGCATTTTATAAATGATCCAAGTGGATTAAACAATCCTCTTTTTATTCTTTGTGAATTTTTGAATGTGGGGATTATTTGTTCAAAAAGATTTTCAATTCGATTTTCTAACACGTGCAATGCATAAAGAGCAGTATTAAATCTTCCGAATGGTGAGTAAGATTGTTAGATAGATATTGAGCTTTTAGTTTTAGAGATTCGTATTGTTCAATTATCGTTTTTAAGTTAAATTCCTGGACGAATGTCCAATGGTCCGATATGAGTTTAGCAGTTCCAATTTTATATGGTAGTATCCCTGGGTGATTGTTTAGGTTATGTATTTTTATATCTTTTGCGAAGGTCCAGCTCCATAATCTGGAACAATGTTCTTGATTTTAGTTTCGTTAATATGAACTGTTTCGATTTGATTAGTTTTAGGATTTCGAATTTTTATTTTATTATTTGGAAGGATTTCGTTTAGAATGAAGGGGTCTAAATATTTATTTTTTGTTTTTGCTGATCGGTTTTCAGACTTTTTGTAAACTTGACAACCTATTTGTAGATTACAATTAGATTTTTCTTGTTTGATCATTTTTTCTTTATTTTCTTGAGTTTTACCCGCAATTTGGTCATAAAGAATTTGTGTTTTATTTTTATGATTATCGATATATTCGGTATAAACATGAGACGGTATGAGATTCATTGGATCTCTTGAGTTTGTGTGTCCTAGTATCAATTCAAATGGAGTAAAGTTAGTACTAGAGTGAATTGTACTATTATAGGCAATGATAGCATAAGGCATTAATTTAGTAATGTCAGAGTTAGGATCTGTTTGTTTTAAAATTCGTAAGTGTTCTAGAAGAGTGGAATGTAAACGTTCTACTGGAGAATTTGATTCATGATGATAGGGTGTAGTAAAATGAATTTTTATATTATGTGCATTTAGCAATCCTTTTACTACTTCATTTTGAAATTCGGATCCGTCGTCTGAAATTATTTGTTGTGGTATGCCAGTTGATCCGCACATGATGTGGCGTTTCCTGTGTAAGGCAATGCTTGTGCTACTTTGGAGAATTTATCAAGAAAAGTTAGAAATTTTTGTTTTTCTGCCATAAAGGTGTCTACATGTATGATTTCGAATGGCCTTGATGGGGTTTCAGTAAGAATCAAAGGTTGATCAGGTGGTTTTCGGTCATATTTCGTTCTCTGGCAGATTTCACAGTTATTAATGTAATTGATTACGTCATTCTTTAATGATTTCCAATAGTAATTTGATTTTAAATAATTATACGTTTCCTGAATGCCTCTATGATTAGTTTTACCTTCATGACGATATTTGATCATTAACTCTCGTTCATCGATTTCTACATTAATGATTAATTTCGAGCACTCTACTAGTTTTACATTCTTGAAATAATTGTTCATGCAAGAGTGAAAGTATTACCTTAACTCTTTAGAATACAAATATACGTAGGTAGTTTTCGCATGTAAATACTCTCTCAGGAAGTTCTTGATAGTTTCACTATTGGCTGGTAAGGTAGCATGAATTATTTCGTTTCCATCAAAATTGGTTCGTTCGACTTTTATGTAGGGGTCATAAGGTGATTTTTTAACTAAAATTTGGTATCGTTTATTATTAATAATTTCATCTAGCATTGTCATGTTTGAATGGTTATCTACGTTGTTTACGCTATAGGCTGTGCTTGAATCATTATCATTGTTATTTTCGATTATAGTCTGATTTGGGGGTCTTAATTGATAGTTGGTAATAATATTTATTTTAGGGGGGTTAGATTGGGTTGTATTTTCGAGGTTGTTTTCTAATTCCTGAATTGTTTCATTTAAACGTTCCGATGTAATAATATTTGGATCACTCATGATGTGGATGACTCAACTCCCAAAAATTTTGCTATATCATCATTGATATTACCTGGACAATTAATTAATTACTCAGTTTCGATCGCGTTTATTGAGATTCTGGATAGTGCGTCCGCGTTTGTATTTAAACTGCCCTTTTTATAGATAATTTCGTAGTCGAATTCTTCAAGGCGAAGTCTCCATCTTACTAGTTTAGAATTTGGTTCCTTGAGATTAAAAAGCCAAACTAGAACTCTGTGGTCCGTATAAATTTTGAATTTTTGACGATATAAATATGGGCGAAAATATTTAGAGGCCCACACAATTCCTAAGAGTTCCTTTTCGATGGTAGAGTATCTTTGTTCGGTGTCGTTAAGCGTTCTTGAAGCATATGCGATAGGCTGATCGTTAGGTGGATTTCCCTGAGATAACACAGCACCTAAGGCGACATTGGAGGCGTCCGTAGTGAGAACAAATGGTTTAGTAAAGTCGGGATATTTTAGAATCGGTGCATTAATTAACAGTTCTTTTAGTTGTTCGAATGATTTTATGAAAGATTCATTGTGAACAAGTGCATAGGGAAAGTTTTGACTGCTTCAATTTTATCTGGATTAAGCTTAACTCCATTACAAGTAATTTTATGTCCAAGATAGGCTACTTCTTTGTGAATAAATTCCGACTTATCCAGTTGTATTTTAAAGTTCGATTGACGGAGACGATCGAAAACTTCGCGTAATCTATTTATGTGTTCTTGGAGTGATGTACTAAAAATAATAATATCATCTAGATAAACTAGACATGTCTCGTTTTGAAGACCTCTAAGAACATTGTTCATGACCCTTTGAAATGTGGATGGGGCGTTTTTCAAACCGAAAGGCATACGTTTAAATTCGTAATGACCAGTATCAGTAGAAAAAGCGGTTTTAGAGATATCAGCTGGATTCAATTCAATTTGGTGAAAGCCATTTGCCTAATCAGGGGTTGAAAAGTATTGAGCTTTACCTAATTTGTCTAATATGTCCGAAATATTTGGTAGAGGAAATTTATCGTCTATTGTTTTTTCGTTCAGCTTTCTATAGTCTATGACTATACGCCATTTCTTTATTCCGGAAGCATCTAATCATCAATTTGGTACTATCCAAATTGGGCTGCTCCAAGGTGAATTTGAATTTTGAATTATTCCGCTTTCTAGCATGTTATTAATTTGCGAATTTACCTCTTGCTTATGCACAGCGGGATATCTATAGGTTTTAGTAAACAAAGGGGTTTCATCTGTTAGGTTGATATGATGTTTGATTTGATTTGTAAAAGTTAGAGGTGTACCCTCACAATAGAATATGTCACGATACTGAAAAAGAGGTTCCTAATTGCATTGTATTCTTCCTTATTACAATGGAAAAGTCTTAAGTTTTTTAAATTTTGTTTCCTTAAATTGTCAAAATAATCAGTTATTTCTGTGTCCGTTTCCATTTTTTCCACGAAATTAATTTCGGTTTCATTTAGTCTCAATTTCGAATGGTTTTAGATTATTGATTTTTACAGGATTTTGACACGGATTTAAAATTGTAGTGAAAGCGTGAAAATTTTCAACTTTAACAAGAGCTTCAGGCATTTCAGCATTACCAAAATTTACGTAATTTAAAATACCAAAACCACTTGGTTGATTTACTGGTAAATTTATTTTTTGACTAGTTCTAGGTGGTATCGTGATCTCAAATGTGTTAGTATTATGTAGTTTGTTGTCTTTATTTTCAAAACGTAAAAAGATGGTTATATTGGGGGTTTCTAAGAATAAATTTTCTAAATCTATTTTAGCACCTATTTGCGTAAGAAAATCGATTCCTAATAATCCATCAAATCTTGGTGAAAAATAAAACTTGTGATTTCCAGAAAAATTGAATGATGGAAAAATTGGAATTTGTACTACTTCATTATGCAATGACGTTGCATGTGCTGTTCGTACAGAGAAATATTCTTGTGATATTAAGTTAGGGTAGTTTTTGTACGCTAGTTGGGGTTTTAAAAAACTTTTGCCACTTCCAGTATCTATTAAAAAATGTGCATTTAATTCGCGTAGAAATATAACAGGAAGGTCGCATTGTGTGTGGTTGTTTCAATTTATTGCTAAGCTTGGTAATTTGTTAAAGGAGCTATCGGAAAATTTCCAACATTTCCTAGATCTTCAGGACATTCCGGATTTGCAAATTCGTAATCGTAATTTTGAAAGTCCGATAATTCATTTTCATTAAATTGGTTATAATCAATTTGAGAGTCGTTATCGTACAATTGAGTTTCAAAACAATTTCTCATGTCAGTTTGGTTTACGCTCGAGTTTATGTCGGTATTATTTGGATAAATTTCTAAAGTTTCAGTTGAACTTTTATTCGGCAATTCGACAGATTGATTAAACAGTTCTTGACTTACAAAATTTCTATTTTGAGGATTAGTTGCTTGTCTCAGGGCTCTATTAATTATAGTATTTCCTGAAGATATGTCCATTGGTTCTCCTCTATTAAAATTTTGATTTTGTGGTGGATTAAAATGCCTTATTCCAGAATTTTGATTAGTTGGTCCCATAGTAGGTCTATTATTAAAATTCTGATTAAAAGTTCGAGTTTGACCCGACCTTGGCTTGAACTGACCGTAACCTTTAAAAGTTAAGTCATTCCTGTAATCATTTCTAGGTTGGTTAAAAGCTTGCGGTGTAAAATTAGGTCTTAGATAAGCGTTTTGCTGAAACGGACTACTAAATAAAGGTCTATGCACTGGAGCATTGTTATTGTAATTCGTAGTATGGAAAGATGGTTGTGAATGATGTTGATAATTATTTTTATTATGACTCATGGTTTGAAGGAGACTGTTCGGCTGTGGTGAAATTTTATGATTTGAAGCCTGTCTATTTCTAATTGTGGGAGTTGGATGTAATAGGAATTTCTGACCCTGTAAAAGCTAAAACCAGACAAGAATTAGATCTAACCGAATTTTTAAGGAGACAGTTTGCAAAAATTTAGAAAGTCGGTATGAAGTTCGTTTTCCTTGGTTAGAATGGCACCCTGAATTGCCTAGCGTAATAAGCAAAACACGTGAGTTCCTGTGATATCCTTTTCGTGCCCTATGATAGCTTTTATTTCCGAGTTTTCCGAAAACAGAGGTGGTAAGCAGTAAATTTAAGTGTCTTAATGCTAGCTGCTTACATATTCCCAAATTTGAGGTGTTTTCTAAGTGTAGAGTAGTGTTAATCTCAAATAATCATGCAGGAAAAAGACAAGGATGAACTTAAACTTTTAGTTAAAAAAAGAGGTGTTATTAAATCAAAACAAACTTTATTTAAAACTTATTTGGAAACAGCAAAGCAAACCAAATTTAAGTTAGATATACAATCAACTGACAAACAAGTGATTATAGAGCTTCAGAAACGTCTTGATAAGTATTCTGAACTTATAGTGGGGGAGTGTGATGACATTCAAACTAAAATTGAATTAATGTCTATCGATCCTATGGATCAACTTGAGGAAAGAGCTGGGTTTGAGGATGTGTTTTTTGAATTAAGTGCAGAGGCAAACGGAATAATTGATAGTTATTTTGTTATGCCCATAACTAGTGATAATATTGTCAGTACAAACACCCCAATGTTGCCCAATGTCACCAGTGGTATTGCAGGTGGTGAGTTACCACATCAAGGGTTAAAGATTCCTCCAATAAATCTTACAAAATTCTCTGGTCAGTATAAAAATTGGTTAGAGTTTAGAGATTTGTTTGATTCTGTCATTAATTCAAATGTGTCCCTGAGTAATGTACAAAAGTTTCATTATCTACGAGCATCACTGGAGGGTGGTGCAGCTCAGGTTATACGAGGAGTGGAAACAACTGATAGTAACTATCATATTGCTTGGAATATGTTGTGTACAAGATATAATAACAATAATGTCCTTATCCAAAATCACATTAAAGCCTTAGTTAATTTACCCCATGTAACAGTTGAGTCAAGTGTTAACTTACGAGTGATGGTTGATTCAGTGTCAAAACATATACAAAGCCTTAAAACATTAAAACAACCAACTGATTCATGGGACTCATTATTGATATTTATCTTGAGTGCAAAATTGGATAAAAAAAACAGAAAGGGAGTGGGAGGAAAAAAAGGTTTTGTCTGCAGATATAAAATTACTAAGAGGGAACAAGCTGGAAGTTTAAATTTGAGTGTAGAGGAAAATGTTCTTCCGACTTTAGAGGAGTTCTTGGATTTCTTAAGGAGGAGAGCAGACATGTTAGAGACTTTGGAGGTGGCAAGAGGTGGAAAGACTTCAGGTGAGTTGAGTCAGAGCACAAATAAAGCTAAAGAAAGTAGTAACTATAATAATTGACCAGTTTATGGGTTGGCAACTGTAAATAATAGTCCAACAGTCAAGTGTGTTGTTTGCGGTGGTTCTCATTATTCTCAAAGTTGTGTAGAGTTTCTAAGTTTGCCAGTTGATTCAAGGATAAAAAAGATTCAAGAGTTGAGATTGTGTTTTAACTGTTTACGGTGTGGTCATGCCTCAAGGTCATGTCAATCTAGTTTTGCGTGCAAAAAGTGTAAATTGAAACACCACACAATTTTACATTTTGACAGGAGTGCTTCAAATCGACAAGGAGAAGGGAGTTTAGATTCAAATGCTAGAGAACTGGTAACAAATATTGATAATAGTGTTACTTTGACTAGTGGCATTGGTGGTGTAACTCCTCAAGTACTATTGCAAACTGCATTAGTTGAGATTTTAGATTCACAAGGTGTTCCTCAGGTATGTAGGGCTTTATTGGATGGAGTCTGTCAAAGCCATCTAATAAGTGAAAAGTGTTGCAATTGATTGGGTCTAAATAAAATCAAATTGCCAACTTTGATGGTGGGTGTTGGTCAAAACACATGTAATTTACAAAACAGGTGTTGTGCCCAAATTCAGTCGCGTTTTAATTCATTTACATCAGAGTTGTCACTAATTGTCATTCCTAAAATCAGTGGTGTATATTCTGTTGAGTATGTTAATGCTTCACCTTGGCAACTTCCAACTAATTTACAGTTAGTTGATCCAACATTTAATACTCCTGGTAACATTGATGTTTTAATTGGATCTGGAATTTACCTACTTTGTTGTGTGTTGGACAAGTTTGTCTAGGTACTACGATGCTTACACTGCAAAAAACTCAATTTGGTTGGGTTCTTGGTGGAGAAGTTTCATCTCACATTCCTACACAAAGGCTTTATTGCAACCTGTCACCTAATCTTGATCTTCAAGAACAAATGTCTCGATTTTGGGAAATTGAGGAAGTGTCGTTTACTAGGATTCCATCAGCTGAAGAAAAGGTGTGTGAAGAGATTTTCGTTAAAACTACAACCAGAAACAAGGACGGACGGTTTGTAGTACAAATTCCACTTAAAGAGTCTCCTCAAGTGCTTGGAGATTCAAGGCAAATTGCTTTAAACAGATTTCAGTCTTTGGAAACCAAGTTTCAAAAGAAACCAGAGTTTAAGAGTAAGTATGTGAATTTTATTGAGGAATACAAGGCTTTAAACGGCCCATACACTATACAATTAGTTGTACGACAAGTTGTACAACTCAGGTCGCTTCGACCGTCGAAACGATAATTGCATAGTGTGTGATGCTGTCGTCCAACAAGTCGTACGACCCGGTCGAATCGTACGGCAGTTTGACTGGAGAAAAATTTATCGTACGACGGCGTTTGATATACGACAAATAGGACTGACGTATGCGCAACTGACGACTTGTCATATACAAATTCGACATAAACTTTTAAAAAAAACTTAAAACTCCCGCAAATATGGAGACTAATATGTTTAGGTCTGAATTTATTGATCTCTATCGTGAGCAGGTGTGTTTATGGGATGTGAAATACAAAGAATATGCCAATAAACATAAACGGAATGCCAGCTATGAACTTTTTTTTTAAAGCGAATTTAAAAGCAACCGTCGAGGTCCTAAAATAAAAGATTAATAATATGCGAACAGCGTTCAGAAGTGAGCTAAAAAAGGAAAAAATAAATAATACAGGAAGTGGGTACTTCACACAAATAGTATAAAATTTTATAGGTACATTCTTCAAAGAGCACAGGAAAAGGGGGAGATACATATGAACCAACGTCATGGTACTTTGATCTGCTTTTATTCACCTTACAGTCAGAAACCGGTAGAAAAGGCATATCCACAGATGAATTGGAAGAAATTTTGGAATACGAAACGGTAAGCATATTTTCTATGTATATGATTTTATTTAGATTGAATTAAAAATAATACAAAAACATATATTAGTTTTTGTTGTATAACACGACGTGATTACGCTATCATTTTTTCTTAAAAGGAAGTTTTTCTGATAGTAGTATAATAGTTTTTAAATTTATTCCTAACTTGCTTTGCAGAATTACTTGCGTTCTTGCTTGGGTTTTTTCTATCCAAACCTAGTAAATTACCATTTTGTCTCCATTTTCCTGGTGTAACAGTAACTACGTCTTCACAATCCACAGAAGGTTCTGTTATGTAATTCTTTTTTGATCTTCTCCTTAAGAAATTATGTAGCGCACAACATGCCAGAACAACGGCATCGATTCTCTCAATGTTTATAGCTATAGGCTGCAAAAACAGTCTGAACCGTGATGCCAAAATACCGAAAACATTTTCCACTACTCGGCGTGTCCGACAAAGTCGGTAGTTAAAAATTTTTTCATCGTAGCTTATTCCCTTTTGCGGATATGGCTTCATTAGATTTTCCATCAATGGAAATGCCTCGTCTCCAATAAATACGTATGGAAACTCATCGAATGTATTCGGAAGTGTTGATGGGTTTGGTATAGTCAGTTTATTTTCGTTCAAGCGTTTACAAATTCCCGTTTGGCTCCAAATGCCTCCATCCGATTCACGTCCATTGGTACCAGTATGAACGTACAGAAATTCATAATTTGCATTTACAGTTGCAAACAGCACAACACTAAATGTTCCTTTTTAATTGAAATAATACGATCCAGAGTTTGATGGCTTTTTGATAAGAACATGTTTACCGTCCATCGCTCCCAGACAATTTTCAAACTGCCACATCGTTCTAAAATCGTGTGCAACTTTTTGCCACTGTTCTGGAGTTGATGGAACCTATTTACTTAAACATACAGTGCGTTTTTTTTAACGCGCAACATAGGATTTTACGTGATAAATTTTTAAGCCCATGTTAGACCATGTTGTTTTGGAACTACAAGTGTAAAACTTGACGGGTGTGTGTTTAGGACCCTGAAGCTTAAGTAAGTTTACCAATTCGGTCTAAAAACTGTTTACAAACTAGCGAAAAATCATCTTTTTTTGAAAAGATTTTATCTTTCCGTGCTCCCTGTATGCATGGTAGGTGCTTGTTGTTTTTGATACTGGCAGGGCAGGTAGCAGGTAAAATTTGGTGTAGAAAGTAAAACAGGGTGGTCAAAATGCGAATATTAACTTTATATCAAGAATTAAGTACAGAAGAATTATTTTTTTAAATAAATTGTTCCAAGTGACCTCCGTTTGAGACCAAACAGTAACCCAAACGATCATAAAATGCCCTTTTGAAGTTATAAATAAATATGTCACTCTACCTGCTACCTGCCCTGCCAGTATCAAAAACAACAAGCATCTACCATGCATACAGGGAGCATGGAAAGATAAAATCTTTTCGAAAAAAGATGATTTTTCGTTAGTTTGTAAACACTTTTTAGACCGAATTGGTAAACTTACTTAAGCTTCAGGGTACTAAACACACACCCGTCAAGTTTTTACATTGTACTTCCAAAACAACATGGTCTAACATGGGCTTAAAAATTTAACACGTAAAATCCTATGTTGCGCGTTAAAAAAAACGCACTGCATATTAGCATTAATTAATGTTTTATGTCGTCCTAGAGAGAACATTTTGAATGTATTGATAGCTCATCCGAGAAATGAACACCTTTGATAAACAGTCGCTTCTATGGCAATTATCTTCTTGATAATATACAAAAACATCCAGTATTTTATAATATACCAGGTGTCCAAGAGCACCCTGGACATAGGAGATTAACATGGGAAAACGGTTTTGATTTTTTTGCGCCTGTACTGTATTTGATTGAAAAATCGTATTAATGAAAGTTGTAGTACCTATCACGGACTAGTTTTCTGTATTTTTTTCAGATCTCTAACTTGAGCCCTTTCGTCGTAAAACACGAACAAAAATGAGAAAATTTAAACTTTTTAGCCTGCACTGTATAAGCGGTTGTCACCTGGACATAGCGTGTTGGACACCTGGTATATAAAAGTTTTTTTTATATTTCAGATAGATACACTTGATGATTATACTGAAAATAAAGACGAATCTGGAAAACACTCGGAAGCTTCTATTCTCTCCTGCGAGGTGACTTGAAAGAGCCCTTTAGGANGNNNNTCGNNNTTGNTCTCNTAATAAGTTAGCNNACANNCGTNAANNTATTTGGCANGCGAATTGANTGTGNTACCANNNNCTGNTNCCNCCTGGCANNNGTAAGANNTCNGCGTAAGTTGGTAGTNGNATGTNGATGNNCCGNACCGATNCGCCANTCTTTTAGCCGCGATACGTNTNTNCCNNCAGCGNGGCGGTNGGNGGNTNGNNNGNCCCCTNTATGGCAAAGNTGNNNATTCGNCNNTCAGGCTGTACTATAGAACTNATCCCAATCCNGTGNGTCAGTCGAANNGGTCCGNGNCGGTCGGCCNATTNCCAAGNTCNGANGGNTGGTANGAGNCGTTCGAAAAACCCNACTNATCCTATTGTGNCAATNCCAATGACNNATCACTGNCGCAATTCGNNNACGNGNTNCTTCTGNGGTTGATNAAAGGGGNATATAAATAATTTNAGTGGCCNGACTGACTTNNCTCCTANGNATNAGNAGAGNAATTCGCTTTAAAAAAATAAAGTTTATAGCTGGCATTCCGTTTATGTTTATTGGCATATTCTTTGTATTTCACATCCCATAAACACACCTGCTCACGATAGAGATCAATAAATTCAGACCTAAATATATTAGTCTCCATATTTGCGGAAGTGTTAAGTTTTTTTTAAAAGTTTATGTCGAATTTGTATTTGACAAGTCGTCCAGTTGCGCATACGTCAGTCCGATTTGTCGTATATCAAACGCCGTCGTACGATAAATTTTTCTCCAGTCAAACTTCCGTACGATTCGACCGGGTCGTACGACTTGTTGGACTTGTGTTTTGACCAACACCCATCATCAAAGTTGGCAATTTGATTTTATTTAGACCCAATCTATTGCAACACTCTTCACTTATTAGATGGCTTTGACTGACTCCATCCAATAAAGCCCTACATACCTGAGGAACACCTTGTGAATCTAAAATCTCAACTAATGCAGTTTGCAATAGTACTTGAGGAGTTACACCACCAATGCCACTAGTCAAAGTAACACTATTATCAATATTTGTTACCAGTTCTCTAGCATTTGAATCTAAACTCCCTTCTCCTTGTCGATTTGAAGCACTCCTGTCAAAATGTAAAATTGTGTGGTGTTTCAATTTACACTTTTTGCACGCAAATCTAGATTGACATGACCTTGAGGCATGACCACACCGTAAACAGTTAAAACACAATCTCAACTCTTGAATCTTTTTTATCCTTGAATCAACTGGCAAACTTAGAAACTCTACACAACTTTGAGAATAATGAGAACCACCGCAAACAACACACTTGACTGTTGGACTATTATTTAGAGTTGCCAACCCATAAACTGGTCAATTATTATAGTTACTACTTTCTTTAGCTTTATTTGTGCTTGGACTCCACTCACCTGAAGTCTTTCCACCTCTTGCCACCTCCAAAGTCTCTAACATGTCTGCTCTCCTCCTTAAGAAATCCAAGAACTCCTCTAAAGTCGGAAGAACATTTTCCTCTACACTCAAATTTAAACTTCCAGCTTGTTCCCCTCTTAGTAATTTTATATCTGCAGACAAAACATTTTTTTCCTCCCACTCCCTTTCTGTTTTTTTATCCAATTTTGCACTCAAGATAAATATCAATAATGAGTCCCATGAATCAGTTGGTTGTTTTAATGTTTTAAGGCTTTGTATATGTTTTGACACTGAATCAACCATCACTCGTAAGTTAACACTTGACTCAACTGTTACATGGGGTAAATTAACTAAGGCTTTAATGTGATTTTGGATAAGGACATTATTGTTATTATATCTTGTACACAACATATTCCAAGCAATATGATAGTTACTATCAGTTGATTCCACTCCTCGTATAACCTGAGCTGCACCACCCTCCAGTGATGCTCGTAGATAATGAAACTTTTGTACATTACTCAGGGACACATTTGAATTAATGAGAGAATCAAACAAATCTCTAAACTCTAACCAATTTTTATACTCACCAGAGAATTTTGTAAGATTTATTGGAGGAAGCTTTAACCCTTGATGTGGTAACTCACCACCTGCAATACCACTGGTGACATTGGGCAACATTGGGGTGTTTGTACTGACAACATTATCACTAGTTATGGGCATAACAAAATAACTATCAATTATTCCTTTTCACGTTAAAATGAAAACTGAACAATTAAAACTCAAATATAAAAGCATGTATTGGCTACTGGGAAGAGATTCGCAGCTTTCCATCAAAAACAAACTACTGGTTTACCAGCAGGTCCTTAAACCAGTGTGGACATATGGCCTTCCGTTGTGGGTTGTACCAAACCAAGCAATTACAATTGCCTACAAGTGTTTCAAGAATCGGGTACTAAGGAACATTGTAAATGCACCCTGGTATGTTCGGAATGAGGATCTGCATCGGAGCTACAGGTGCGGACAGTCAAAGAAGAAAATAGCGATAGCAGCCAGGAGACATGAAGAAAGACTCCACAACCATCCGAATGTTGAAGCGCTTCAACTGCTAGACAACCAGAACACAGTGAGGAGGCTCAAAAGAACTAAACCGTTTGAGCTTGTGAACCTGTGAAGTGAACTGTGAAAAAGCAGAGTACAGTGCGGGTTAGGCACAACAGTTGACCAGGTGCGAAACACGCGAAAACCTGTGATGGACCGCTGGGAATGTCACAGTTAAATCACTGTAGTAAATTAGGTTATATTTAGGATGCTTGTTAATCTTAAGATTAGGTGCATCACAAAAAACAAAAAAAAAAAAAAAAAAAAAAAATTATTCCTTTTGCCTCTGCACTTAATTCAAAAAACACATCCTCAAACCCAGCTCTTTCCTCAAGTTGATCCATAGGATCGATAGACATTAATTCAATTTGAGTTTGAATGTCATCAAACTCCCCTATAAGTTCAGAATACTTATCAAGACGTTTCTGAAGCTATATAATCACTTGTTTGACAGTTGATTGTATATCTAACTTAAATTTGGTTTGTTTTGCTGTTTCCAAATAAGTTTTAAATAAAGTTTGTTTTGATTTAATAACACCTCTTTTTTTAACTAAAATTTTAAGTTCATCCTTGTCTTTTTCCTGCCTGATTATTTGAGAATAACACTACTCTACACTTAGAAAACACCTCAAATTTGGGAATATGTAAGCAGCTAGCATTAAGACACTTAAATTTACTGCTTACCACCTCTGTTTTCGGAAAACTCGGAAATAAAAGCTATCATAGGGCACGAAAAGGATATCACAGGAACTCACGTGTTTTGCTTATTGGTTAAGTCGCTTTTTTGGACTTGGACTCTGGACTGGCCTTCACAATTTGCACACTATTACGTTGAGGACTTCCATACACCACTTAGAATCCGGCTCGACGAAGGACCATGTTTTGGCTGGAGGAGCTTTTTTCAAATAAATTTCCCTTATAAATCAAACACAATTTATTTTCAGCTTTCGCTCCAAACACCTATTTTCACATTTTTAACATCTAACCTAATTAATTCTATTGTGTTCGGTCATTTTTCATTTTTGATAACTCCTTGACACACGCGACACTGTGGACAAACGCACGACTGACAGACACTAGAGATGGGCGCACACTTGTTCTGCACATTGGCCTGAACAGCGCTAGCATCAAAAACAGGTCGTATCTTAGTTGTACTAGAATTTTCCTTAATAACTGGCCTGTGTGGAAGATAATGAGCATTCTGTGAAGGCACATCTTCAAAAAACCCGTTCAATGATTCCACTCTTTTCCCATTCCAGAAAAATGTCTTTATGCACTTTAGGGATTAAAAGTGCAATAAGTGCACTTTTAATCCCTCATTTGAGGGATAAAAGAGAAACTTTTAATCCCGCATAATTTTCATCCGTAAAATTCTCTGCATTCTGTTCAACGCACCATTTTTGGTAAACAAGAAACTGTTTTTTGTAAGCCTCGCGAGGTTTTTCTGGAAGAAGGCTAGCGATGGCCTCTTGGGCGGCCTCTTCAATGTTCATTTTCAAAAAATACAATTTTTCTGGACTCACCGTTTGATAACAACTGATTGACATTTGTTTTGTGCCATAGCAACACTTCCAGGGCACAATAAATTTTAAGTGAATCCACCATGCCAACAACAATCAATAACAACTATCAGTAATACGAGAGTACCGTTGTAACCACTGTTAGTATTGTAATTTTTTTTATTTTTAGTTTCTCGCATTCTAAAGTGCATAAAATAGTATATAAACCTCGTGACTAAAGTGTCTTTTAATCCCTTAGCAAATTGTAGCCCGACCGTACCTTCCTAGCCCGACCGTAGGGAGGGATACAAACCTTTCGCCGCGGGATGGCTTGTGGTTCTTTTACCACTTTAGTCCCTAGGTTTATAATATACTATTATATTCTTTGAACAAATTCATAGCGTTCAGCTTGCTTAAGGTTCCTGACAAGCGTTTCTTGAGAACAGCATAGTTACTAGGCAATTCAGCGTGCCATTCTAACCAAGGAAAACGAACTTCATACCGACTTTCTAAATTTTTGCAAACTGTCTCCTTAAAAATTCGGTTGCTAATAGATCTAATTCTTGTCTGGTTTTAGCTTTTACAGGGTCAGAAATTCCTATTACATCCAACTCCCACAAATAGGAATAGACAGGCTTCAAATCATAATATTTCACCACAGCCGAACAGTCTCCTTCAAACCATGAGTCATAATAAAAATAATTATCAACATCATTCACAACCATCTTTCCATACTACGAATTACAATAACAATGCTCCAGTGCATAGACCTTTATTTAGTAGTCCGTTTCAGCAAAACGCTTATCTAAGACCTAATTTTAAACCGCAAGCTTTTAACCAACCTAGAAATGTATATCCTTACAGGAATGACTTAACTTTTAAAGGTTACGGATATTATTAACACATTTGAGATCACGATACCACCTAGAACTTGTCAAAAAGTAAATTTACCAGTGCATCAACCAAGGTGGCAGACCAACCAAGTGGTTTTGGTATTTTAAATTACGTAAATTTTGGTAATGCTGTAATGCCCGAAGCTCTTGTTAAAGTTGAAAATTTTCACGCTTTCACTACAATTTTAAACCCGTGTCAAAATCCTGTGAAAATCAATATTCAAAACCATTCGAAATGGAGACCATAAATTAAACCGAAATTAATTTTGTGGAAAAAATGGAAACGGAAACGGAAATTACTGATTATTTTGACAATTTAAGGAAACCAAATTTAAAAAACTTAAGACGTTCCCATTGCAATAAGGAAGAATAAAATGAAATTAGGAACCTCTGTTTTCAATATCGTGACATATTCTATTGTGCGGGTACACCTCTAACTTTTACAAATCAAATCAAACATCATATCAACCTAACAGATGAAACCCCTTTGTTTACTAAAACCTATAGATATCCCGCTGTACATAAGCAAGAGGTAAATTCGCAAATTAATAAGATGCTGGAAAGCGGAATAATTCAAAATTCAAATTCACCTTGGAGCAGCTCAATTTGGATAGTACCAAAAAAATTAGACGCTTCCAAAATAAAGAAATGTCGTTTAGTGATAGAAAGCTAAACGAAAAAACAATAGACGATACATTTCCTCTACCAAATATTTCGGACATATTAGACAAATGAGGTAAAGCTCAATACTTTACAACCCTTGATTTGGCAAATGGCTTTCACCAAATTGAATTGAATCCAGCTGATATTTCTAAAACCACTTTTTCTACTGATACTGGTCACTACGAGTTTAAACGTATGCCTTTCGGTTTGAAAAACGCCCCATCCACATTTCAAAGGGTCATGAATAATGTTCTTAGAGGTCTTCAAAACGAGACATGTCTAGTTTATCTAGATGACATAATTGTTTTTAGTACATCACTTTAAGAACACATAAATAGATTACGCGAAGTTTTCGATCGTCTCCGTCAATCGAACTTTAAAATACAACTAGATAAGTCGGAATTTATTCACAAAGAAGTAGCCTATCTTGGACATAAAATTACTTGTAATGGAGTTAAGCTTAATCCAGATAAAATTGAAGCAGTCAAAACTTTCCCTATGCACTTGTTCACAATGAATATTTCATAAAATCATTCGAACAACTAAAAGAACTGTTAATTAATGCACCGATTTTAAAATATCCCGACTTTACTAAACCATTTGTTCTCACTACGGACGCCTCCAATGTCGCCTTAGGTGCTGTGTTATCTCAGGGAAATCCACCTAACGATCAGCCTATCGCATATGCTTCAAGAACGCTTAACGACACCGAACAAAGATACTCTACCATCGAAAAGGAACTCTTAGGAATTGTGTGGGCCTCTAAATATTTTCGCCCATATTTATATCGTCAAAAATTCAAAATTTATACGGACCACAGACCTCTAGTTTGGCTTTTTAATCTCAAGGAACTAAATTCTAATTTAGTAAGATGGAGACTTCGCCTTGAAGAATACGACTACGAAATTATCTATAAAAAGGGCAGTTTAAATACAAACGCGGACGCACTATCCAGAATCTCAATAAACGCGATCGAAACTGAGTCATTAATTAATTGTCCAGGTAATATCAATGATGATATAGCAAAATTTTTGGGAGTTGAGTCATCCACATCATGAGTGATCCAAATATTATTACATCGGAACGTTTAAATGAAACAATTCAGGAATTAGAAAACAACCTCGAAAATACAACCCAATCTAACACCCCTAAAATAAATATTATTACCAACTATCAATTAAGACCCCCAAATCAGACTATAATCGAAAATAACAATGATAATGATTCAAGCACAGCCCATAGCGTAAACAACGTAGATAACCATTCAAACATGACAATGCTAGATGAAATTATTAATAATAAACGATACCAAATTTTAGTTAAAAAATCACCTTATGACCTACATAAAAGTCGAACGAACTAATTTTGATGGAAACGAAATAATTCATGCTACCTTACCAGCCAATAGTGAAACTATCAAGAACTTCCTGAGAGAGTATTTACATGCGAAAACTACCTACGTATATTTGTATTCTAAAGGGTTAAGGTAATACTTTCACTCTTGCATGAACAATTATTTCAAGAATGTAAAACTAGTAGAGTGCTCGAAATTAATCAATAATGTAGAAATCGATGAACGAGAGTTAATGATCAAACATCGTCATGAAGGTAAAACTAATCATAGAGGCATTCAGGAAACGTATAATTATTTAAAATCAAATTACTATTGGAAATCATTAAAGAATGACGTAATCAATTACATTAATAACTGTGAAATCTGCCAGAGAACGAAATATGACCGAAAACCACCTGATCAACCTTTGATTCTTACTGAAACCCCAACAAGGCCATTCGAAATCATACATGTAACCACCTTTATGGCAGAAAAACAAAAATTTCTAACTTTTCTTGATAAATTCTCCAAAGTAGCACAAGCATTGCCTTACACAGGAAACGCCACATCATGTGCGGATCAACTTGTACATTTTTTTCAATTTTTTGGCATACCACAACAAATAATTTCAGACAACGGATCCGAATTTGAAAATGAAGTAGTAAAAGGATTGCTAAATGCACATAATATAAAAATTCATTTTACTACACCCTATCATCATGAATCAAATTCTCCAGTAGAACGTTTACATTCCACTCTTCTAGAACACTTACGAATTTTAAAACAAACAGATCCTAACTCTGACATTACTAAATTAATGCCTTATGCTATCATTGCCTATAATAGTACAATTCACTCTAGTACTAACTTTACTCCATTTGAATTGATACTAGGACACACAAACTCAAGAGATCCAATGAATCTCATACCGTCTCATGTTTATACCGAATATATCGATAATCATAAAAATAAAACACAAATTCTTTATGACCAAATTGCGGGTAAAACTCAAGAAAATATAGAAAAAATTATCAATCAAGAAAAATCTAATTGTAATTTACAAATAGGTTGTCAAGTTTACAAAAAGTCTGAAAACCGATCAGCAAAAACAAAAAATAAATATTTAGACCCCTTCATTCTAAACGAAATCCTTCCAAATAATAAAATAAAAATTCGAAATCCTAAAACTAATCAAATCGAAACAGTTCATATTAACGAAACTAAAATCAAGAACATTGTTCCAGATTATGGAGCTGGACCTTCGCAAAAGATATAAAAATACATAACCTAAACAATCACCCAGGGATACTACCATATAAAATTGGAACTGCTAAACTCATATCGGACCATTGGACATTCGTTCAGGAATTAAACTTAAAAACAATAATTGAACAATACGAATCTCTAAAACTAAAAGCTCAATATCTATCTAACAATCTTACTCACCATTCGGAAGAATTTAATACTGCTCTTTATGCATTGCACGTGTTAGAAAATCGAATTGAAAATCTTTTTGAACAAATAATCCCCACATTCAAAAATTCACAAAGAATAAAAAGAGGATTGTTTAATCCACTTGGATCATTTATAAAATGCATAACTGGTAATCTCGATCAAAATGATGCTGAGGAAATTGATGCAAAAATAACAGCTTTAAACGAAGCACAGAATAAACTTAAAACCGATGCAATAAATCAGATAACAATAATGGACTCATCCATTCGAAAGTTTCAAGAAATGATATCTAATATCACTCATAACGAGCTTATCTTAAAATCACGTATCTTACAAATCGAACAGTACATCAAAGATTCTGTAATATTTAATAAAGAAATGAAAGAGTATTTTCAAACAATTTCAGTGATTAATCAAATTACTATGATTTATCAATCGATATACAACATCCTCGATACTTTGGAAATTGCAACAACTTTTGCAAAACTGAATACTTTGCATAACTCAATAATCGATCCTAAAGTTCTCCTAGCAGAAATAAAAAAGTTAAAACCACAATTAGGAACCAATCAATTACCAATCTCAGGTAATATCTGGAAACAAAACTTTGCCGACACACCAACAACGTTTCCCACATACATAAACAAAACATCCAAGTTTTAGTAAGGTTAGGTTTTCAGAAAATATAATTCTTCCTTTTCTCATACCTCATACCTATGCCTTACTCTCTACCATTTACACCACATTACACTTTTTTGATATTTCTTTCAAATAACGGAGTTATGCACTCGTTTCTTTTTTTAAAACAGTTTTGGAGGAATATTTCCCTCAAATGACCTTTTAGGGCAAAAGTGCCCTGATGCAATCTTGTAAATAATTTCATTCTCTACAACTTCTCTTATTACACTTCATTGATATTTCTTTCAAATAACGGAGTTATGCACTCGTTTCTTTTTTTTTAAACAGTTTTGGAGGAATATCTCCCTCAAATGACCTTTTAGGGCAAAAGTACCCTGATGCAATCTTGTAGATAATTTCATTCTCTACAACCTCTCTTATTACACTTTTTGATATTTCTTTCAAATAACGGAGTTATGCGCTCGATTTATTTTTTAAAACAGTTTTGGAGGAATATCTCCCTCAAATGACCTTTTAGGGCAAAAGTGCCCTGATGCAATCTTATAGTGAATTTTATTCTCTATAACCTCTCTTATTACACTTTTTTGATATTTCTTTCAAATAACGGAGTTATGCCCTCGATTCTTTTTTCAAAACAGTTTTGGAGGAATATTTTCCTCAAATGACCTTTTAAGGCAAAAGTGCCCTGATGTAATCTTGTAGAGAATTTCATTTTTGTTGTGTGCATCTTAGAACAATTAAACTCATGTCGTCAGGCCTTTAGCCATAAAATAAATCACTGGATTTATAGTTTGTGATCAAATACTAAGGTTTGACTGTTTTACCATAGAAAAACATCTGTCTGGCACCCCAAAGTTTGATTTTAAAGTAAAGTTAACGTAGAATCGTGCTATAAAGACAGGGAAGTCGGTAGACGGTTCTAACTTTCTCAAATAACTGTGATTTATTGTCCTGATGTAAAATTAAAGAAAATAAATACAGTGAGGCCGTAATAGTTATTTACGTAACAAGTAGGATATGAATGTTATTAACGCACGCATGTGAAAATTTGCAGGTAAAGTCGTGTAATCACACAGTGCGTTAATAACATATCCTACGGGTTACGTACAACATTTTATCTACAACGATTATTATTTTAATGATGAATTGAGTAAATTTATTTAGTTGAAATATAGAATACTGAATACAGGTAAAAAAAATTGGATTACTGTGGCAACAGGCGTAGGTACGATTGTTAATAAATTGCTTATGTCAACCGTAGTCAAAGTTTACATTTTAAAATGAGTTCAAGCGAAGCTCTGCCATAAGACATTGAAAACGAAGCTTTCAATGTTGTTTCAAACCTTACGCCACAAAAATCAAGAAGAAAATACCACGATGCGTTTGAACGTTATTATACGTTATATTTATCAAATTAAGACCTAATAACTGTGAGCATAACCGATTTTTGGTTGGATATAGAGCAGGAAAATGCATTAAGCAACCTATTGGTATAAATACAGTAGGTAGTGTTCCAAAACTTATTGCCAAGTCTCTTCAGTTGCCTAATCCGGAAAAGTATACCGGACATTGTTTTCGACGATCTACCTCCATTTTAGCTGATTATGGGGCAGATCTATTGACCGTCAAAAGACATGGTGGCTGGAAATCTAATTCGGTCACTGAAAGCTACATAGAAACAAACCTCTAGTGAAAAGAAGAAACGAACGGTTATGGCAATTCTGGGTGCAAGCAAGAATATTTCTCCAGATGCAGAAAATATGGCCTCAATATCAAAAGATACTCCATCAACATCAACAAATTACGTTCACACTCAAAATATTTCCAGCAACTTGTTAGGCATGTCAACATCTGGCATTAATTTATCCAATTGCAAAGAGTTTCCCATTCATATTTATCCTAATAATAATTGAGTTTTCATTCAAAAAATCTAACTAAAAGTTACTTTTAATATTAATATTAACAAGAAGCAAGACAGTGGAGGCAACAAAACTCCAGATGTACAAACAAATTGTTCACCGATTATTAACGCACTAGTGCGGTAATAGATTCAAAAAAACACTAGTGTGGTAATAAAGGTCATTATGACACTGAAAATAGTGCGAAATTACGATATTATGTAACTGTTGTAGATAAAGGGATTTTAATGATGATAAAAGACTGAGTTCACCCTCTAAACTGGGTTTGATACTTTTGAAGCTTGCCATTGGGCCGAGTGAATAACCTTTTGCTTTTACTTACTAGAAAAATCTAGATATAGTTATATATCTATAGACTATATTTAAGTAGTTACTTAAAGTTCTTATTTGGTAAATCTTCCAAAAAAACATGTTTTTACTGATAAGGCCTATATTTATATTGAGAGAGAGAGAGAGAGATTCCATGGAACTGCAGTCGATAGACTGTATCGAGCACATGAAAACTTTTTAAACCAGTATCATTAACGAGTGCTATCGGTTTACGTTCAAAATGAGTAGTGATTCAGAAAATTCTACAAGTGATTTTTTGGCGGAGGAAGTTCCTGCAAAAATTTCGTCCAACTTGAAATTGATGGAAATTTTGGGAAGCTATAATATTATATTTAATAAATCGCAAGTTCCTAAAATAAAAGAGAAAAAAGAACAAGCATACAAAGAAATCCACCAAAAATATATTTTCCAAATTGGAAGGGATTTAACTGAAAAACAACTAAAAAAGAAAATCCAAAATATGAAGACCGAGTTGAAGAAAAAGACGGACAAAGCTGCAACGGGAAATAAGAAAATTTTTGGCGCTAATGGAAGGACAAGAAAATCCTGTTTTTCAAAAAGTACCAGGTAGGTAATAAAGTATGGCTAGAAAAACAAATAAATGGTATGAAGCTGTAAAAGCAAAATTAAGTATTTTTTCGCCGAATAATGTATGTAATGTGTGTAAAAAATTATTTTAGGAGCAACGTCGATAGGATCTGTGATGGAACAACCTCAGCCATCAACGTCCAAAACTGAATAATTTATTCCACCTCCACCTCATGTTCGGCCTTCACCTGCTAAGTCTCCAGTTACCAGAGAAACCAAATTTAAGGAAACAGACGAAACCTCAAATTTGTCCAATACAAAGCTGCAACGACTGGTAATGTTGGAACAGCTGGAACTAATAAGGGTTCAAAAGGAAAAGGAAAAATTATTGCTGGAAAAAATACAAAAAGAAAATGGAAACCAAATTGAAGAAAGAAATAAATAAATGAATAAATTGTTTTCATGTTGTGTTTCATATTCGATTTCATGGCTACAATATACAAATATATACCAAAATCCTCCTTCAAGTATCTTGTTTGTTTTTCTTATTACGTATTAATATTCATGTTGTCTTTTGATATTATATGGTATCGTACTTAGTAGTATATTGACTGTACTGCAACTGAAAAATTATATTTTTTATTTCTTTTCGTCTCTGTTGACCACGCTGACGGTCGTTGCTCAGCTCAGCATTATCTTCCACAACTTCTTCACCATCGTGATCCTGAAACCATCTTCATCATCAAGAAGTATTAAATTTATTTGAGGTGTTAAGTTCCTGTGGTAACAAAAACAAACAGTTTTGATGTGACTGCAGATAAAGAATTGGAGAAAACTGGTAAATATGATGAAAAATCCCTACATATGTATAAATCTAATATTTACTAAAAACTTTAAACTGAATGACCTCTTATGATAATTGGCACTTGGATTTTTTATATGATTTATAAGTAATTATCTCCGGGATAGCTTTATAGTTGTTGTAAAAATCAGGCAAAAGTATAGAAAGAGAATGCGTCTTACAGATTTTATTAACTACATACCACAAAAATCAAACAAAAATGTAAGGATGCAACAATGCAATGGATCGGTAAATCATGCAAATGTCTCATTCAAAATGATGTCTGCTGCATGGTTGCGACATTTGAACATTTGACATAGATTTGATTTGAATTTGCAACAAATTTTATTTAAGCAAGCTTTTATTATACCATAGATCCTAACTATAGTGTCAGAGAAAAAAACATTTTAAAAAGGAAACTGAGGACACCAGGAGTGAAAACCAAAATTGCAAGATTGATAACTGCCCAAGCATCAATAACAAAAGTTAATGGACTTGTCAGAAAAACAAGCTGAGGGGACAAAACAATATCGAAAGAAAAAATTCTTGTATTACATTATCTTTCTAGTAAACTAGAAAACATTGATTCAACTTTGGAAAAAATTGAAAGTCATTTGAATTTAAAATAGTAAATTTTAAACAGTTGTACAGGGTGGGAAAATTTCGATGTTTCTATAGGAGTTCTCGAAAACTATAAGAGATAGAAAAAAACTGATATCCAAGTCTCGATATCTTTTTTTGAGATATGTTTAGTGCTGTATTCAAAATTTTTTTAAGAAAAATTAGTTTTTGAGTTAAGTGCAAAAAAACGATTTTTGTTGATTTTAAAAAACCATTTTAATTTCGTTATTTTGGATTGTAGCTAAATATAACTGTTACATTATTAGGACACTTTTTCGCATAGATTCCAGTGACGTAGATGAAATTAGGTTTCATTAACTATATAAAGATAAAGCGACAAGCGCTAATAACAGAAGCCAAGTACATCCATAGACGCTAACAATTCATGTTTTACTCAGTTGGTTTGTGCGAAATCTCGAGTAGCACCTCTTACCTCTTAAAACAATAATCATTCCTAGCTTGGAATTGTGCGGTGCAGTTTTAGCAGTCAAGTTATGCGAAAAGGTTAAAACATCACTAAAACTAAATATCGCCAAGATTTATTTTTGGACCGACAGTACGATTGTACTGGGTTGGACCTAGCAATCTTAAAATATTCATAGCAAATCGAGATTCTGACATTCAAAACTTGAGCAATGTGTCCGATTGGAAACATGCACCTACAAGTGACAATCCCGCGGATTTGATATCACGCGGTACTACTGTCAATTTATTGAAAACTTCAGAGTTATGGTGGTCCGGTCCGAAGTGGATAAGTCATAACAATTCTGATTATTTTCCTAACGATCAAAAACTTCCTGATTTTATTCCTGAAGTCAAAACCAAAAAGGTTTTACTTTCAACAACCGAAGTAAATTTTGAGATTTTTAAACGTTTTTCCAGTTTATTTCGTTTGTTACGGGTAAAAAACGGGTAGCCTATTGCTATCGATTTTATCATAATTGTAAAAATAAAGAGCGTACCACGCATGGTTCATTAAGTGTCATTGAAATTCAAAATTCTATAAATTCTTTGTTAAAATTAGCACAACGTGAAATGTTTCCTCGTGAATTAAGACTTATTGAGAATAAGTCTGAGCGACATACAAGAAAGAACATTGATAAATCAAATGACACAGACTACAGCTTTATTATCTATGTCCGCGGCTCTGAGTATGAGTAGAATGTTGCCAACGTGTGGTCAGAAAACACGGCGCTGTTGCCACTAATAAAAAATTCAAGTAGGCGATGCTAAACGTAAACATGCCCCCCACCTTGAAATATTAATTGATTTTTTTCTTTGTTTATTGGGTCTTCTGTCTCACACAAAAAAGGTTTGTTGGGAAAATGGAATTTCGCACTATTTTCAACTAGGGTTTTGTCAATAAAAATTGACATAAATTTTGACTTTTGTCATTCCAATAGGAAAGGTTATCTATTGTTGTAGTGAAAGGTGGGTTTTATAATGAAAACAAAATTACAAGAAATTTCAGTTTCGTTTGATATGACCAAGTGTCATCTCCTCCTCTAGAATATTTAACCAAGTTTGGTCAATATTAATAGAGGATGTAGCAACACAGGAGTCATGGTTTAATCTAATATATTGCTTTTATCTCTATTATCTATATAAACCATGACTCCTGTGTTGCTACATCCTCTATTAATATTGACCAAACTTGGTTAAATATTCTAGAGGAGGAGATAACACTTGGTCATATCAAACGAAACTGAAATTTCTTGTAATTTTGTTTTCATTATAAAACCCACCTTTCACTACAACAATAGATAACCTTTCCTATTGGAATGACAAAAGTCAAAATTTATGTCAATTTTTATTGACAAAACCCTTCTCAGAGTTCCAAATTGAACATTATCAGGTTTAATATTTATTAAGTTGTTGTTTTCTGTGTTCTGCCGTTGTGTTCTTTCTTTTTTAGATTTCTTAGCGTTTTTAGGTAACAAGACCGAGCCTAAGTCAGTGGTCTTGTGTTGGGACGACTAGGTTAATGTTATTTTCAACTTAGTTGAAAATAGTGCGAAATTCCATTTTCCCAACAAACCTTTTTTGTGTGAGACAGAAGACCCAATAAACAAAGAAAAAAATGAGTAACTCGTCTCAACAAACATATAGAACATATCTCCAACATATTAATTGATATTTCAACAAAGTCAAACTTATTCTAAATATAACATTTTATAAAAAAACTTAAAACTAAACAGTCAAGTTTTAAACAACTTAAGGAAGAGGATAACATTTTACAACGGGGCGTTTGATTATTCCCTTATGTGTCCGTAACGATATAACGCGTACAATTCCGTCACTTCCCGGGTGAAGCTCAACCACTCGGCCGACAAGCCACTTACATGGAGGTAAATGGTCTTCGCGCACTAACACTAAAGTGTCTAAGGTAACATTTTTTTCTGGAAGCTTCCACTTGATACGCTGTTGGAGTTGATTTATATACTCATTCGACCATCTGGTCCAGAAATGCTGTTTCATTGCTTCTATTTGCTCGAAATGAGTCAACCGATTCGTTGGAATGTCCTTAACGTTCGGGAATGGTACAGACTGGAGCGAACGACCGATGAGGAAATGCGCGGGCGTTAGCACCTCAAAATCATTAGGGTCCCAAGAGAGCAGTGTTAGCGGCCGCGAGTTTAAAATACCTTCTATCTGTGTTATGACAGTAGAAAAGCTTTCAACAGTGACCAAAGTATTTGATAAGACGCGACGTAAATGATGTTTAGCGGATTTTACTCCGGCCTCCCATATGCGACCGTGATGCGGAGCGTACGCTGCGATAAAATGTCAACTCATATCATGGGCCATAAATGTCGTGGAATAATTCCACGATGGCTAATCTGCGAGTGCGGTGCATTTGCTCGTGCCCACTATTTATAAGAGAACCCGAGTCCGCTAACAAGCTCCGCCCCCTGCGTTTTGGCAAACGGAGGACGGTGATTGATCAGCCGCTCCGTATATAATAGGGAATATTATAAAAAGGAGTGGGGAACGGAGAAAACAGTCGAGTAGACCGCAAGCATCCTTACGGAAATGAGCTTTTTAAACGCGTTCGGTAAAGTGCAAAAAAAGTGATAACGAATAGTGAAAGTGAAAACAGCCATCTTCAATCACCCGATAGGGATTCACACACAAGTATGTCGGACTCCGATTACGTCGACGCCGACGAAAAAGTAGAGAGAATGGAAAAAACGCTACACAAATACAGCAAGTATATTAGCGATCAACAAACCTTAATTGAACAACTGCAGAATAGTTTAAAAACCCAACAAGAGGAATTTAATGAATTCAAAGCCAAATATAAAGAATTGGAAGAGGTGAACAAACATCATCTAACAACCATAACAAAACTGCAAATTAAATTGCACAACCCTCCTGTACAACAAGCAATGGACACAGAAAGCAACACAACTCAAGCACGGGATGAATTTCCGCCGCTCAACTCACAAAAGACTAAAAAAAGGCCAGCTTCACCTGAAACTAGCCCCTCTTCTTCGCAGCAGCGTCAAAAACAAAGCCATCAACAAGTAAGTACAGTGACAGTGAACAACACCACTCAAAACTCAAACTCAGATAAACCAAAAGAAAAAACGCCCCCAATAGTTCTAAGGAACAAAGATATCTTCAACAAAATCACGGTCTATCTAAAAGAGGCCCGAATTATTATAGTCTAAAATAGCCTGAAGGAATCAAGCTCCATCCTCCAACAATCAGAGACTTCAAATTCATTATTAATTTCTTTGAAAAAGAAGATTCCTTTCCATACATTTCAATTGGAAGAAGAAAAACAACTGCATATCATTCTAAGGGGAATTTTAGAACATTGGACAGAGGATAAAATCAAATTGGATCTGGAAAATATCGGCTTTCATCCTTCAAAAATTCAAAGATGGAGATATAAAGACGGAAAACCAATGCCTTTAGTGCAGGTACTTCTACCAAAAACCGAAAAATCCATTTTCCAACTTACGGCTCAGATAATATTGTCACGTTTAGGGGGTGTGTAGATGCGTGGGTGTGGGGGAATGGGCGTAAGGCCTTCTGAAGTGCCGCCAAGCGGTACCCTCTCGATACGAGCTGGGTACCCCTATGTCCGGCACGCCCAAAGGATTTACTTAAGGCCCTGCAAGCCCTCTTGAAGTGTCGCCCCAAGCGAAACCCTCTCGATACGAGCTGGGAGCCCCTTTGACCGACACGCCCAAAGGACTTACTTCAGGTACTGATAGATTCAAGAGTTCGGACGGTCACCTCAGGGTTGCGTAAGAACTCTCGTCTTTTCAGCCTGGATTTCCAAGAAGGTATCGAGCCGTCCGGGCACTAGATAGTTCGGACTGATGCTCGAAGACCGACCTAGAGACCAGTAATCTTCGATGGCTTGAGACGCTGATTAAATACCCACATCGTGACCCCAATTTGCCGGTCTTGCTGATTCAGACTGTGCACTAGGGGAGACCGGGGTCCGACTAGGTAACGGAACATAGTGCACTTTATGTTATTCGTGACATCTCCCCCCTCTGAAGAGTGTTCGCCCCGGACACTTAACCCTAACTTAACTATATAACCTACGTGCCCCATGGCTTTATTGACAATGTGTGACCCATCTTAACTCTCGTTTACTATGCCCCTCTTGTTGTCTTGTTTTCCTGGAATCTGTCATTCCTTCGTGGAGGGCGGCCTTGTCCCGCGTTGGCTTGTCTTCCTGTGCGCCAGAGCACCCGTTACTCAGTTCGCGGGTGGTGGCGCCCTCTGTTGACTTTCCTTGTCATCTTCGAGGTGCGCGGGATGGTCGCTCGTTTCGTGGGTTCCTAGGTTGTGCTGTCCTTGCGGGAGAGGGCGTAACGGTTTGGTCAACCTGCTTAAATAAGTGTTTTGTAAGTTATGTTTTATTGTTTATACTTATTGTTTAGACTATGTAAGCTTTTTTATGAAATATACTGAGTTTGCACCCTACTTACGCAAAATGTTACCCTTACAACTTATTTTATTGTTCAACTGGTCGCCGAAGTGTAAGAACAAGAATAATGGAGTCAAGTAAGTTTATTTTTTCCCGCTTTTTCTATTTTTCTCTTTTTTCCTTCTTCTCTTTCTTCTTTTAGCCCCGTGTTTTCAAGGCTTCCCCTGTGGTCGACGGCGGTTACGGTCCCGGGTGCTGCGTCTCCTGCGTTCCGTCCGTCCTGATTTGCCCCAAGTATGTTGTCCTAGGAGCCAGTTTGGGGCTGCCAATCGCTTCCTGCCATTCCATCATCATTTTTTCTTTTTAAGGGAGTTGCACCGGAGGTGTACATCTTCAAAGTGAAGTTCGGTGATTGGCCCCCCAGCTACCCGGACACGCATGTCCTGCTCCGCGAGGGGGCTTTTTGTGGTCAGATCTGCCTGATCACCTTTACCCCTCGCCTTCGGCGACCTGTTTTACACATATATTATTAGTATTTACTGTTTTTTATTTCTAGTCCTAAATATATCTTTATCCTATCCAGTTGTTTTCTTGTTCTATGCCAAATTTGTGTGACCTGGCTTATTGCTCGTCTACTGTGCGCGCGTCTCCTGTCAGCTGTCGCTCTAGTTGACGAGCCACACCTTCGGTCAATGTCTTTCCTAATTCTGTCGACTCGTCTATTTTCAACATGAAGGTTCTTGGTACCTGATGGCGTCCTTCTGCCGCCATGCCTGATATCTCTAAATTTTCCTGGCTTTCCTGCCTTAGGCCTTCAGTTTTGGTCTTCTGACGGGGTGATTTGTGTTTTTTACGGGAGGTAAGGTAGTGTTTCAGCAAACCGTATAATATGACGCCGATTATTAATCCTCCGATTAGCCACGTTGTCACGCCCAGCCAGTATTCCCGCGTGCCCCCTTCGGATGCTTGGGGGGCCCTGTTTTCCGTGTGTGCTGTCTGTGCTAGTGCGAGTAATGTTGGTCTCCGTAATAGTAAGTAAATTACTGCTATTGATAGGACTATGTTCCACGTGAACATGAAGGAGTGGTTGCCCTGGTGTATTTCCACGTGGGCGAGGTGTTCCTGCCTTTCCCATTCACTATCCATGTTTAGCCTTACTTCTTTTTCTGAAGTTAGGTTGAAATGTGGCAGGTTTGTGGTCCAGTTACTGTTTAGGCATTCTGATAGGTTGTGAAAGGTAGGTAAAAATGCCTGGTTATCTGATGGTTTCAATACGAATGTTTTTAGGTTAGTCCATGCAGCTGGTAGTATGTGGCGTATGGACGCTGGGTTTTCTTCGTCTTTGCAAGGAAATCGTTTTTGGATGACAATGTCCTTGTCTACTAATAGCTGGCACTTGCATGGTAAGTTGATTTTTAATGCCCCTGGTAGTTTTAACACTTCCTCCCCGAGTTTAGTGGTGCTTTTAGGGCAGCTGATTGTCGTGTTTGTTTTTGGGTGCGTGATGAGTAATTCTTCGGACCCTGTTTCTGATATGATCATTAGATTCGACTGGTGGCAATGCATGGGGCAATGTTCCGCTATGTCTTCAACTGTGGAACCATGAAACAGTTTTCGAGCGCACGAAGGGCCTTGTGTTTGGTCGCCGGAGAATCTTGGTAAGTAGCACAGCCTATCTTGAAATGGTTTGCATTCGTGTAGTGCAATGCCTGTGATTTCTTTTAGGACCGTGGTTCCCTGGTTATTAGCTACGGCCATCATCAGTGGAGAGTGTTTTAGTGTGCATGTCTGACCCTGCCATGCGAATGGGTTTGTCTGGAGTTGGAATAGCTGCCACTGATGGTTTCTTGTTACTGTTGGTACCTTGACGTCTACCACCAGCTGTTCCCCGGAGAAGGTGCACTCGCTTATTGGTATGCGGAAGTATGATGCCAAGCTGGATACAGGTATAGCTAAATCGACGTTGTCTTTCCCTATTTCGTCTTTTATTTTATTTAGATCGCTCCTTAACGTCTCAGGTTGAATTAGTGACAGTGGTATATGTTTATGTCTACATTCTTGTATTGCGGATTGGCTCCGCATTCTCCTAATTAGTAAGATCATTTTCCTAGCCATCCCTAGATTTGCTTGTATGTTTGCCTCTAGAGACCCTGTCGCTAATTCCCTTCCTGCTATTTCCCTTTTCCGAACCTCGTTTAGGAATTTCTCTAATATGTGCACCCTGTTTTCTGTAGTCTTGATTGCCATGTTGGTTTCTTCCTGGCAGCGTTTCTGTTCTTCAGAACGTGTGCTGATTAATTTCAGCGTATTACTCATAGTACCATGTAGGGCATTTATATGTGCTACCAGTTTACCCTCTTCCATGGACATTGAGTCAAGTTTTTCCTGGGTTGCTACCCCGCAGCAGTAATTAAGCCCGTCCGCAATGAATCCTAGTGAGAACGTTCGTTTCTGACGTTTTGTCTTCCCAGACTCTGTCCACTCTGGGTACCAAGCTGCTTTGTACTTGTCCATCTCTATATCTATTGCCTTTTCTAACTCTTCCAAGTGTTTTTTCGCCCTGCAGTATAACTGTTGGTCATTGCTCCCGCAATTATCTACACGTCTGAACCCTGGTTCCGGGCTTAGTTCAGGTTCTAACCAGGGTATAACGTATGTCAATGGAATAGTGCCCTCATAAAGTATCGTTTCCGGTAGTGTTTTCCATGTTGCTCCAGCCGATACTTCCACATGTTGTGTATCCGCCGTGCCGGGCCTACAAAAATTGTTTTTATTACTGTCTCTGTTCCATGTAGGCCGACTGACTCGTGCTAGTCATTGTTCCTCTTCCCTGCATTCTACGTCTGAATCCACATCGGATATGTCCCCCAACGTCCATTCATCATAGAATGGTAAAATCCTCCCTATGTGTACTATATCCGTTTTCTTTCCTTTTTCCTGTTTTACTTCGTAATTAACTTCACTGAGTTTTTTTGTTATTCTGTAGGGACCGAACCATCGTAGCAGCAGTTTCTCACTTTTTCCCACCTTCCTGATTGGGATAGATATTTTCACCCTATCTCCTACCTCAAATTCACCATTTCTGTGGTATTTATCATAAATGTCCTTGTCCTTCTCTTGTTTTTTGTGGATATTATCCGCAGCAATTGCCCTTAACAGTAAAGCCTTCTCTCGTAATTCGTTCGTGTTTGATTCGTCCTCCGTTTCTAAAAGGGTGGCGTCCAGTGGGAGTGTGGGATGCCTTGCGAATATTAGTTGAAATGGGCTAAAACGTGTCGTCTCTTGTTTGGCCGTATTGTATGCAAATGTCACGAAAGGCAGATACGTGCACCAATCTGTCTGCTCTGTGTTGCAGTATAGAGACAGCATGTCAGCCAACGTTTTGTTTAAGCGTTCAGTTAGGCCGTTGCACGAGGGGTGGTATGCCGTTGTAAAAGTGCTTTTCAGGCCCATAATCTGTTGTAGTTCCTGCACCAGTTCGGATTGGAATACCTTGCCTCTATCGCTGAGGATGCTTCTAGGAACGCCGTGAATTAGTATTACACGTTCTAATAGGAATTTTGCCACAGGTCCTGCCTTCCCGTTAGGCAGGGCCGCTGTGATGGCGTATCTTGACGCGTAGTCTGTTACCACCACTATCGTTGTCTTGCCTTGGTTACTCCTCCGGAATGGTCCCAGTAGGTCTATTCCTACCTTATCAAATACTTTGCCCACTTTTATTGGCTGGAGTAACCCTAATGGCTTATCGTTTGTTGGCCCTTTCCTCGCTTGGCAGTCCCTACATCCTTTAATGTAATTTCTGACGTCCTTAGTCATAGAATCCCAATAGTATTTGGGAGTAAGTCTACTTATGGTTTTTGTTACCCCCATATGTCCGCTGGTAGGAGCGTTGTGAGCTTCCCACAAAATTTCCTCTCTAAGTGACCGGGGTATCACAAGTGCGTGTTCCAGTCCTTCCTTTGTTTGTGTTGCTCTATACAGAACGTCCTCCCTTAGCCTAAAATTCTTTATTTTCCGTCGTGTCAGTGCGTCGACGTTTGTTGATTCGGGGTTGCTTATTGCTGATTTTAATTCTAGTATGTCCTTATCTTTATTCTGCAATTCTCCTATGTCTAACGTTGATATCGTAAAAGTGGGTATATCATCTAATTCATCTAATTCGATTTTGCTCCACCCTGCCACCGGGTTCCGTGATAGACAGTCCGCATCTTGGTGCTTACTGCCCTTTTTGTAGACTACCGTGTAGTCGAATTCTGCCAACTTGAGAGCCCAACGTGCTAATCTTCTTGAGTGATCTTTCACATTGTGAATCCAACATAATGCGTGATGATCTGTTACGATTTTTACAGGGTGTCCATAGATTAGATGCCTTAGGTAGGTCATCCCCCAGACTGCTGCTAATAGCTCCAGCTCGCTGATCGAATAGTTCTTCTCAGCTTTTGACAAGGCCCGGCTTATATAAGCTATCGGGTGGTCTTGACCGTCACTGCCTTCTTGGAGCAGAATTGCCCCTATTCCATCTATACAGGCGTCCGTGTGCATTGTACATCCCACATTAGGATTATAATGTTTTAATACTGGGGATGACGTAAGTTTTTCTTTCAGCAGCTCAAATGCTTTCACTTGATCTTCACCCCAGCAGAATTTGTTCTTTTTTGTGGCCTCATGTAAGGGCCGTGCCAATACCGCGTAATCCTTTATAAATTTCCTATAAAAATTGCATAATCCTAAAAAGCTTTGTAGGTCCTTTGTTTTCTTTGGTGTGGGGAATTGCTTAATTCCTGCAAGTTTTTCTTCCTCTGGGCTTATTCCTTCTTTGCTTACTGTGTAGCCCAAAATCCTTATCTTTTCCTGCAAATATTCGCATTTACTCGGTTTTAAGGTCAGATTGGCTTCTCTCATTTTCTGGAACACTTTTTGTAATTTTGCTAAGTGCTCCTCTAAGTTTTCTGAATAAATAATAATATCATCTAGATATATTAGTATGTCCTTCCACTTTAAGTCCCTGAATATCTTATCTGCAAGTTGTTGGAAGGTTGCTGGTGCATTGCATAGACCAAAGCTTAACACGTTGAATTCGTATGATCCATGTCCTTGTGCCGTGAAAGCCGTGTATTGTTTGGATGACTCTTCTATAGGAATCTGCCAGTAACCCGAGAACATGTCCAAAGTTGTAAAATACTTGGCATTTCCCATGTATGTGAGAATGTCATCGATTTGTGGTATCGGGTAACACGACTTTTTGGTGACCGGGTTTATAGTTCTTTTGTAATCCACGCAGAACCTCGTGGTGCCATCTTTCTTTTTCACCAGTACAACGGGGCTTGCCCACGGCGAGTGGCATGGTCTTATTACTCCGCAATCGAGCATTTCTTTTATTTGTGTGTCAATGATTTCTCGCTCGGATTGTGAGACTCTATAAGGGCGGCATTTCACTGGTTTATCTTCTGTTACTTCTATTTTGTGCTCTATCAGTTGTGTTTTGCCCATATATTTTGGTGACTTGCAAAACACGTCCCCATATTCAACCAGTAGACTCTCAAGTTCTTTTTTGAACTGCTTATCCCTAATGTGGTCCAGTTTGTGGTCTTCTAATGTCACCACTTCTTCGTCTATTCTCTGTGTCGTCAAGAGTGCTGTGGTGCTCAAACCACTGGGCTCTTCTAGCCGTGCCACCGTTGTGTCTTTGTAAATCACCCTTCTAGTTGGCCCTATGTTCTTGAGGGTCAAAGATATAGAGTTTTCGCCTCTTTTTAGGTTGCATAGTAGGTTGTTGCGTACTAGCCATCCCTCGTTTTGTACTACCCTCATGTCTGTAGACATGGGTATTTCTGGTGCAATTTCGATGGGTTTTTCCTCTCCTGGCTTCAGGGTGTAATCTTCCTTTGCTTTTAACTTAATTATCAAGTGGTCATTGTTTTCTATATAGTTCGGCAGGGTGTTCCAGGAGCTGGATACTTGTGTCCTGACCTTTCTTGGTCGGGGTACTTTATTCTTTGAAACCAGCACTGTCACACTTGTCTCCTTGAATGCCTCATATAGAAAGCTTTTCAGCTTCTCCCAATCTGACTCGCTGTTTGCGGATGTCAGTCTAGGTATAGCCACCTTACTTATTTTATTTTGTATTGCCCACTCTTTCAACTTTCTACAGCAATGTTGGAGTGTATCCGAAGGGATATGTTCGCTACCCTCTTCTTTTACTGTCATCTGTAGGGTATGCCTGTTTTTCTTAAACAAACTGACCATGTGTTATGCCTGGTTTTTTGGGTGCAGGATTTCGCTTTCCTTCGAGCGTTAACACCAAGTCTTGATTTAAGGTGAGTGTATTAGATACTAAGCAAATTGCTGCCTGCATTTCTCTTAAGAATTCCACACCTAAAATGAGGGGCTGTGGTGTATTCTCTAATATTGTTGCTTTAATTTCTAACTTTTTCAAGTAGTTCCCTCTGAGCTCCAGTGATGCCATCGTTTCGCCTAGACTTCTTACTTTCTGGCCGCCTGCTGTCACAAGCAACGTGGGTGGGTCTCTAACTCTATGTTTTTTGTTGACTAGGAGATGGCTTCTCACATTTAGCTCTGCGCCTGTGTCGATGATCGCCGGTACGTAACAGTCGTTTACAACAGCATTAATATACAGTATTTTGTAGCACGTCGGGCCCCGAGTGGAGAGGGTGACGGGGCTTAGTTTTGCCACCCCCTGGAGTTTGGGTGTTGCTGTCTACTTCTGCAAACAGCAGCGAAGTGGCCTATTCTGCCGCAGTTGTAGCATCTAGGCCTATTATCGTACGTTCTGGTAGATTGGTACTGTCTTCCAGGATTACTGGCCTGGTTCGTGCCATAGCCTTTCCTGGGTGGCGGAGGGGTTCTATCCTGGCGGGAATTGTAGAAGGGTGGCTGTCTTTGCCCTAATTGCCCATAGTCTTTCCTAGGCGGCGGCGGAGTTCTGTACGAACGGGTATTGTCAAATGGAGGTTGTCTTTGCGCTATTGGCACATACGCCTCCTCCTCTGTTTGACGCTGTGGTCTGAAGGTAAGTGGCGCTGCGCACTCTTCAGGAGCGTTGTCAATAGTGGCGCAAAGTTTTTTGACCTCGTCCAAATTTCTGGGTGGGTTATTGGGAAAATTTGTCAGCCAGTAGTATTTGGCTCTTGGTATGTCCCTTAACCCATTCTGAAAGATATCTAAGAATTCATCGAGGTCCAGGTTTTCCCTGTATTCCTCGTATAGTACCCGTAAATCGTAGAAAAAATTTTTTGTCTGTTCTAGGTCCCTTTGTTTCCTTTGCTTCACCTTTGCCAGTAGATGGCGACTGTGATTACCGTCGCTAAATTCTGTTCTAAATGCCTGACAGATGTGTAGCCAATTGCTTTCGGGGTATGCTGCCTTATACTCTCTATACCAGATGTTTGCAGCCCCCTGCAGGTACGAGTGGAAGTATAGGATTTTTAGGGCATCGTTCCAACTATTGGCCACCGCTGTCCGTTCATACGTGCCGATAAATTGGGGAGCTGAATCGCTACCCGGGTTAAACGTCGGCGGGCTGATAAATTGAGGTAATGCGGGTGTTTTTTCTCCTGCCTCTACAGTTGAAATGGTAATGTCCGCCATTTCCCTTGATCCCTTCTTGCCTTCTAGTGCTTTCTCTCCTATTTTAGGGTGTATTTGTGTTCCTGTCTCTATCACCGTATTTTCCAGATCGTTTTCTGGTTCTTGTGGCTGCTCAGTGTCTTCCCTTCTTGTATTTACAAGCGTAAGGGTTAGGTAATCTGTCTCTTGCATCCAAGGGTCTCCTACGCTTGAGCTCCTGTGCCTAGGTTGAAAGGGGCTGCTAGGATTTGCTGATCTCAAGTTGTACGCTTTTCTCATTCCTGTTAGGGCGTACGGCTTGGTTTGGCCACAGATATGGAGATCAGTAGCCCCGGGATTCAACAAGGCGCCTCCACCATGTCACGTTTAGGGGGTGTGTAGATGCGTGGGTGTGGGGGAATGGGCGTAAGGCCTTCTGAAGTGCCGCCAAGCGGTACCCTCTCGATACGAGCTGGGTACCCCTATGTCCGGCACGCCCAAAGGATTTCCTTAAGGCCCTGCAAGCCCTCTTGAAGTGTCGCCCCAAGCGAAACCCTCTCGATACGAGCTGGGAGCCCCTTTGACCGACACGCCCAAAGGACTTACTTCAGGTACTGATAGATTCAAGAGTTCGGACGGTCACCTCAGGGTTGCGTAAGAACTCTCGTCTTTTCAGCCTGGATTTCCAAGAAGGTATCGAGCCGTCCGGGCACTAGATAGTTCGGACTGATGCTCGAAGACCGACCTAGAGACCAGTAATCTTCGATGGCTTGAGACGCTGATTAAATACCCACATCGTGACCCCAATTTGCCGGTCTTGCTGATTCAGACTGTGCACTAGGGGAGACCGGGGTCCGACTAGGTAACGGAACATAGTGCACTTTATGTTATTCGTGACAATATGTCAGTTAAAATTGAGGCGCAACACTCTAAAACCAACTTCACTCAATGCCACAATTGCCAACTGTATGGACACTCTCAATCTAGATGTAAGGCACCGTCAGTATGCGTAAAATGTGCAGGTCAACATCATACCTCGCAATGCACTAAAACTATTGAAATTCCTCCCATCTGTGCCAACTGCAGTGGAAACCATCCAGCATCATTTCAAGGATGCCCACGTCACCCTAAAGTGTTAACAGAAAATGCTACTATCAAAAAAAACCAACGCCAACTCATACAAATGGGGAAGCCAAAACAAAAACAGTCAATCCAGTCCACAACCTACTCCAATTTCAACGTCAACAACATCCAACCAAAGCTTGAGCCAAAACAAAGTGCCACAAATTTTCCAAGCATTTGCTGAAATTAACAACGCCATGCAGTAATTTTTTAGCACCTTTCAAAAGCAAATCACTAATCTACAAAGTATCCATGGATAAAATTACACCCTCTGGACTTAAAATCTCCTCATGGAATGCAAATGGCATAAGAAACAAAAAAAGAACCTTCATTGACTACCTAGAAAACTACAAAATCGACGTCGCTTTAGTTCAGGAAACTTTTTTAAAACCATCAACCAAATTCTCCCTACCAAATTACAGAATAGACAGGACAGACAGATTGGAAACCGAAAAAGGCGGAACTCTAATTGCAGAAAAAATCAAACACTTTCACTCTTCTCCACCTACTTCTGAACTGAAAACGACTGCTGTAACAATTCATCTAAAATCTGGACCCATCACCTGCATTTCAACCTATAGTAAACCAAAAGCAAAAATTAGCAATAAAACTTTGAATAACTGGCTTCCTGATAATAAACCTATCATATACGCTGAAGATTTTAATGCAAAGCATAAAATTTGGAGCTGTAACACTACCAACACTAAAGGAAACGTTTTAAATGATGCATCTGATCAATTTGGATTCCAAATCTATGCTCCAGACGAACCCACGCACTGGAATGGCTCTGACAGACCGGACATACTTGACATCATCATTTACAATAACATCAACTCCGAAATCTCCAACCTGAAAGTTATCCATGAACTAAACTCAGACCATTGGCCCATTATATTTGAACTAGGACGACCTGAACTCAATTTAAATTCTCGTCATTTAATTAAATTCACCGATTGGAAGCTGTTTTAAACATCACTAGAAAACACCAAGGATTTACCATCAATAAAGGACCCCCCTTCTCTTGACGCTGCAGTTGAACAATTCACAGAAAATATCAAAACGGCTCTTAACACAGCAACCAAAGAAAAAATTAATTAACCCTTTCCATTCTACGTACTCTATTCCACAAGATNGGTGGGCATGCGANCTNGTCNNTTACTNGNNTTCACGGGTCNTGAGNANAGCTAANNGNGATNGGCNNANTAGNCCGCGTCANNACGTTNCTNNANTTNTTGGTACAANNTTATAGGATANCGCAGAGNAANCCANNNNANGNTGNTTTTTNNATAAAACTCTNNANCAAATTCCCNANNNCCGCCNCTAGATNCACTNCGNCTAATCTAGCGANNTTGGACCNGNCACATTCNANTTANAGTAAAGCANATAATTGCGAGATCCCNAAAGCCTCNCGGTGANATAANAGNCCCGACGCGNTCGGCGGGTAGGCCTNTTTNTANANGNCCNANACNAACAAACATTGCCCATTTCGTCNAGNGCGCGAATGGGGGGGCNTATAATCATCTCAAACNNTNNTAGNGTNNGCNNNCTGTGNCAATANAGNNACNCANATTNTCCCATNNCGTNGNGCGGGANCTGCGCNNCGCNACAACTTCTNTTNAGGNGTANCCCGNTCTCTCTCAAAAAGTGTTTAGAAGGAGAGTTGTAGGGAATTAAATTCTCTACAAAAAAGATTCTTTGCGATTTTTTTGTAGCTTGCTTGGTAAGGAAGGTATTTGGCAAAAAAGTTGTAGAGGGCACTTAAGTGCCCTCAAACTCTCTTGGAGTGACAGTAAGATAAAAAGTGTATAGAAGTGAAGTTGTAGAGAATTTAATTACCTACAAACCCATTAAAGAGCGTTTTTGCCCTAAAGGGCTCGGTAAGGGAGATATTAAACAAAAACTACAGTGAGGCGTGAAAATGTCACCACTTGGTGCGGGCAGCCATTTAAGGGCTTGTAACTCCCTCGGGAGAGCAGTCAGGGAAAAAACTGATAGAAAGGAAGTTGTAGGGAATTTAATTTCCTACAAAACCACTGAAGTGTGTTTTTGCCCTAAAGGGCTCGGTAAGGGAGATATTAAGCAAAAACTGCAGTGAGGCGTGAAAATGTCACCACTTGGTGCGGGCAGCCATTTAAGGGCTTGTAACTCCCTCGGGAGAGCAGTCAGGGAAAAAACTGATAGAAAGGAAGTTGTAGGGAATTTAATTTCCTACAAAACCACTGAAGTGTGTTTTTGCCCTAAAGGGCTCGGTAAGGGAGATATTAAGCAAAAACTGCAGTGAGGCGTGAAAATGTTACCACCTGGTGCAGGCAGCCATTTAAAAGCTTGTAACTCCCTCGGGAGAGCAGCCAGGAAAAAACCTCATAGAAAGTAACTTGTAGGGAATTAAATTCCCTACAAAACACCTTCACGGTGTTTTTCCCCTAAGTGGCTTGGTTAGGCAGTTATTTGCGGAAAACTTCTAGAGGAACTTACAGTGGGACAACTAACCTTTGACGGGCCGCCAAAACGTCAATTTTAGGGTTAGAAAGTTGATTTTTTTACCAAAACAGTCCAATTTAAGGGGGAATTTTGATTCTCTACCAAAAAGATTCTTTGCAATTTTTTTGTAGCTGGCTTGGTAAGGGAGGTATTTGGCGAGAAAGTTGTAGAGGGCACTTAAGTGCCCTCAAACTCTTTTGGGTTGACAGTGAGAGGAAAAGTATACAGAATGAAAGTTGTAGGGAATTTAATTCTCTACTGAACCACTAAAGGGTGTTTTGCCCTAAAGGGCTTGGTAAGAGAGATATTTTGTAAAAACTATTGTAAGGCACTAAAGTGTGTCAAGCAGCCATTTAAGGGCTTGTAACTCCCTTGGGAGGGCAGGTAGAGGAAAAGTGTACAGAAGGAAGGTTGTAGGGAATTTAATCTTCTACCAAACCACTTAAGGACGTTTTTGCCCTAAAAGGCTTGGTAAAGGAGATATGTAGTAAAAAGTGTCACCAGTTGGCTCAGCAAAGGGAGAGAAGTTATATGTATAGAGATATTCAAAAATTTCTCAAAATTACAAAATTTGAGAAACGCCATTTTGGCAGGGATGGTAAGGTGACTCACCCTGTATATTCTGTAATTTTTTCCAGAATTTTAATCCTTCATTTAAGGGAGATACAGGGTGAAACACGCTAGTGTCACTTTAACGGTTACACCAATCTTCAAAAATTTCTCAAAATTGCAATTTTTAATTGAGAAACGCCATTTTCTTAGAAATAGTAAAGTGAGAAGGTTACGTGGGAACGCCAACAATTTAAGTGTAAACAGTTTTTTTTTTAAATTGATATAGTTCGTGTATAGTAGTGCAAAGTATCGAAATAAATTGCCAAAGAAGATTTATCTTTGAAGATCTAATCCTGCATCGTGGTCCGAGTATGAGTTCTGTGTATTCACAGGACTCGGGATCGGAAGAATCCTCGGGGCATGATGGTTTTCAGAAACCAAAATCGAAAAAGAGAGGTAGACCGAAAAACTCAAATCCAACTACCCCCGAAGGAACAAGCAAAAAAGCAAACACCAATCCTCTGGAAACAATGTTAAACCCCCTAACACCAATCAGCAACACAAACAACATTACTTTAAAAAAACCTAATTATGCGTTTCCTTCGTTCGCGAGATATATCCCTAAACCATATATGCACCTAGTATTTATGCCGATGCACCCAATATTTCTGCTGACGCTAGTATTAAGTTTTATAAAGGCGATTGTAAAGCTTCAGGCTGTTCGGCTTAATTGTTCACCATAATTTTAAGTTTTTAGTTTAGTAAACGTCCTATTTCAACAAATAAAGTCTTTTTTAAAAGTTACTCCGTCTGACTTCTCATTTAATTGGCGCAGCCGGTAGGATAGTGCAGTTTCGCCCTTTATCGGATTCCGTTGTGCGAAAGTGGTTTTTAAATCTTAGTGCACTATCTGTAACCAATTTTTCGGCACATTTTGTTTGTACGTGTAACGTGCTACACCAAACTGTATTCGTCGCGACGTCGTACTATTCCAAGTAAGAAGAGTACCAAGAAGTCACCCCGAAAAGACGAAAATTGACGTTCCAAGACAAACAAAAAACCCCAGGACATCAGCCACGCCTTTATAGGACTCCTATGGTTGTGAACCGCTGCAGTACAGGCTTTATGGATTCTTCTTTGACTCTACTGTAAGTTTTTGCTGAATGACCATTGTTTTTCATGTCTCAAGCGTCAAAACAACTAAAAGAAATTTTGTATAGAAATAGGGCTGGTTTAGGTTTAGTAAAAGAACGAAACAGTTCAGATTCAAGTTCAAGTGAGAACGAAAGCTCAGATACCGAAGAGAAAACAAGATACGAATCAAATCCTCAACAAAAGGAATTAGTAGATTTATTTGACAACTTAATTTTAGAGAACTCTAGTCATACAAGTAAGGAGGTACAAAGTAGTAATAATATTAACTTTAAAATGGAAAATATTAGATTCCATACCTCTCTTTTGCCCACTTTCTCTGGCAAACAAGAACACCTTGAAAGCTTTATTCTATTTTATGCATTATATTACGGCAATAGTGAAGCCCAAAAACAGCTCGTAACAGCCGCAATTAAATCATAAAAGTTAGTTGATGATGCTAGAAATTTCTATCTTTCTAGACCAGATTTAAATGATTGGCTTGCTATTAGAGCAGCACTTAGACAAAAGTTTGGCGATCCAGTGACTTATCTTGTTTTAATGCAACAAATGCAATACATTAAAATTAATAGAAATGAATCAATGTTAGAATTTGTTGACCGATTAAAAACCTTTATGCAACGAATTATTGCTAAAATTCCATGCGAAGTTACCGATGTCACTTCAAAGACAACTTTACTTTCTCAAGTAGAAAATACATCTGTTTTATTACTAACTGCAAATTCACCGCAAACTTTAAAAACCATGTTAATGATACAAAGACCTAACACATTAGACACTGCTCTTCAACATGTCATTAACTATAATATGATTGAATCTCAAGTAAATTTTACTAACAACCACTCTCCTATGCGAAATCATATGGAAAAACCACACCAATCATTAAATCACAATAACAGAGGTTTTAATAATAATTTTATTAACCCTCATACTAATCAACATCTCATTGAAGAGGATTATAAAGGAAAAGAAGAGGAAGAACAATGCGGTTTCAGAGCAGGAAGATCATGTACAGACAACGTGTTTACTCTAAAACAAGTTATAGAGAAGAGAAGTGCTAGAAACTTGGAAACGCACCTAGCATTTGTTGACCTACAAAAAGCCTACGATACAGTCCCAGTATCAAAACTATGGAGGGTCTTAGAGCAATCCAACATTAATCACACCTACGTAACAGCCCTTAAAGAACTATATAAGGAATCAAAATCAACAATTAGGGTAGGCAAATGTGTCACTGAAGAGCTTATGGTGAATAAAGGATTGCGTCAAGGATGCTGTGTCTCTCCCACTCTTTTTAAAATATACATAGCGATGGCACTAAAAAACTGGAAAAGAAAGGTCCAGGGAATGGGAATAGAAATTGATGATAGTTGCTTGTTTTACCCTACAGTTCGCAGACGACCAAGTCATAGTAGCCAATGATAAAGAGAATGTGCAATACATGATGCGAAAGCTAATAGAGGAATACAGAAAATGGGGCTTAACAGTCAACATAGCCAAGACAAAGTATCTATGTGTGGGAACTCAGGACGGAAATTTGGAACTGGACAATGGCCAAGAAATCCTTCAGTGTCAGGAATATGAATATCTGGGCATTACATTCGACAACACAGGAACAGATGTAAAAGAAATCGGAAAGCGAATAGTCAAAGCCAAAAAAGTAATCGGAGCTCTGAATGGAATCCTATGGAGCAAAGAAATAACCAAGAAGCGGAAATTTAATATCTATGAGGCAATGGTAAAAAGCACCCTTTTATATGGATCAGAAACCTGGAGAATTTCAGATAGACACAAGAAAAGAGTTGAGGCAGTTGAAATGGATGCAATTAGGAGATCGATGCGCATTTCACGAAGAGAAAGAATAAGAAACGACATCATAAAACAACGGATGGGAATAGAAGACGCAATAAATAACGCAGGATATCGAGAACAAGCAACTTACGTGGTACGGACACGTGGAAAGAATGTCAAATACCCGATGGCCTAAAAGAGTACTTCATTGGCAACCAACAGGCAGAAGAAAACGAGGAAGGCCAAAACAGGAGTGGCAGAAAACCATGCATAAATGCATGAGTGAGAGAAATCTAACACCTGAAGATTGTGAAGACCGAAGAGGCTGGAAATTAGGTGTCGGACAACGTCGAAAGACGGCCTATATATATATATACTAATCAACATAATACTAACCAAATTCGACCTCAACCTTTTCCAAGTCAACCTATAAATGTTCAGCCTAGATTTGTTCCGAGACATTATCCCACAAACTCACAAGTTTTTGGCAAGTCAAGACAAATTCCTCAACCAAATAGACCGAGACAAGATACACCTACACCTATGTCTATTTCAACTGCCGGTCCTTCTCGTTTCTTACATCAACAAAGACAACCCCTAATGAGACATAATACGTTTATTCCTACAGGACCACGTAACTTTATATCTCAAGAACTTACCAACGTTGAAGTTAACTCACAGACTCGTTTCAAAATTATTGTGACACAAACTATGAATCTTGTCAAGAGACAGAGGAAATAAATAATGAAAATTTTCAGAAAGTAGCTTCGGAAATACCCTTGACTTAAATAATATCGCGTTTGGCCGCTAGAGGGTGTCAAAGTTCCTTCACCATAAAATCACATATTTTTTGACACACGTCGCTTTGACCCTGAATTACTCCCTTATTTGACAAGTTACGTCAAAATGTTATAGAAAACAAAAGATAGAGCAGATTTCAAGCTTCCCAAAAATATCCCCCCATGATTCGATTGATTGCACCGTTTGGCCGCTAGAGGGCGTCAAATTTCCTTCACCATAAAATAACATATTTTGTGACACTCGTCGCTTTGACCCTGAATTACTCCCTTATTTGACAAGTTACGTCAAAATGTCATAGAAAACAAAAGATAGAGCAGATTTCAAGCTTCCCAAAAATATCCCCCCATGATTCGATTGATTGCACCGTTTGGCCGCTAGAGGGCTTCAAAGTTCCTTCACCATAAACTCGTTGACCCTCGTCGTTTCGACCCTAAATTACTCCCTTATTGATTATTTTATTTTATTGTGTTAATCAAAATGGGTTAAAAATGGCCTCTGTAGCTCCTCCCGTTACCGAGATATTGAATTTCAAAAAGTACCTAAATACCCCCCCATTCTTTCAATTTTTTTGAAAAGTGAAAAATTTTAAAGTGCTTTTTTGTGCTTATTTCACCTAATTTAATGTTCTTTTGTATAAATATGCCCTTTGCTGTGCATTGGAACACTTATAGAGCAAAATAAAAATTTGTCAAAATTGCACTTTTGACAAAAATTGAATTTTTCGACTTTTTGAAAAATCGTAGCTCTTTTATTTAAAGTCGCAGGAAATTCGTTCCAACGCCATTCGAAAAAGCATAAAAAATACTACAAAATGGGTTAAAAATGGCCTCTGTAGCTCCTCCCGTTACCGAGATATTGAATTTCAAAAAGTACCTAAAAAACCTCTCTAATACCCCCCCATTCTTTCAATTTTTTTGAAAAGTGAAAAATTTTAAAGTCCTTTTTTTGTGCCTATTTCACCTAATTTAATGTTCTTTTGTATAAATATGCCCTTTGCTGTGCATTGAAACCTTATAGAGCAAAATAAAAATTTGTCAAAATTGCACTTTTGACAAAAAATGAATTTTTCGATTCTTGTGGCAACCTCGGTGCAGATAGGACGTGTTTAGTGCAAATTTATCTAAACTATTTTTTCCTCACCTGGTTCCACAAATACAAAACTATTTAAAGAATTTGGTCTAGTTTACCTTAACCAACTGGTCAAATCGATCACAAAAAGCGACAAACTGTACATAGTTTTGATTTAATATATCGATAAACAAATTTATACATTGGATGGTCATACGAGGACTAATCAAAAAGTAGGATGGACCCTGGGAGCTCGTTAGAGTCCGAATCGGACCGCGCCTCCCAGGATGGTTCTTTTGCGAAACCTAAAAATAAAAAAAGGGGGAGAAGACCGACTCGAACTACCCCTACATCTCCAACTCAAGAAGCTAAAAAGCTGGCCTTGGATCTTCCTTCAACATCAACCAAAATTACACCTCAAACAAAACCAACTACAACACATACAACATCAACCCCAAAAACCCTTCACCAGCGACTGCCTACATTCACCCACATGTATGTGGTATATGCAACACCATCCACCACCAGAGTCCAACTGGCCATCAAATGGGACGAAGTCAACAGAGACAACCATGACGTCGTCATCAAACAGGAACATAATTTCATCATTAAAACGAACAATGAGAATAAAGCCACCGTAGCACTTCAATTGCTCATACAACAAAAATCAATAAGTTCTTTCAAAAGAGCAGACACAAACCATACAACAATCCAGCAAACAAGCAACAAACGGTATATAACACCTTCGTACTCTGTGGTGGCTACTGGAGTCGACTTGGATATTCCAGACGACATGTTTTTGAAACACTTGCAGAAACTTAACCTGGAAATAAGATTTTGCAAAAGGATCATTTCGAGGCAGAGGGGCACTCCGACCCTGATGATGAGGCTCATTACAGGAAATCTCAACACCTACGAAAAACTTATTAACGAGCGTACAGTGCACTTTCTGGGCCGCGTCTTCAGAATAGTGGACAGTAAACCGCCAGATCCGGTTCCAGCCCCGTGCAGTAAATGCAACTTGTTTGACCACCGAACAGAAGATTGCAAAAAACCACCAAAGTGCAACAGATGTCAGGGACCTCACTCAACGACAAGCTGCAAATCGCCTCTACCTATAAAATGCACGGCGTGTAACTCCGAGGACCATGCAGCCTGGAGCATGAAATGCCCAAGACGACCCACAGCCCCGATTGAGGGAATTCCCAACGTCAGGGTCAAATGCCTCAACAAGCGTACTTCTGATATAGCAGCCACGGTAACAGTACAAAGTAGAATACACACACTCATCACAACACACGACTACATCATCAACAAATATAAACACCAACTTAACAAAACAACCAACACAAATAGAGAAGAGTTGCTAAAAAAAATGCGAAAACAATTTATGGATGACTTTGACGTTGATACTTCCGTGGTCTTCTTCGGAAATCACATGTATATATTAATGTTCGATATGCTAATCCCTACCAGAAACTCCCCCACTGAACCTCACGACCAACTAAAACAGACAGTAACAAATATAGAACATTCACTTTAAAATTCCTTTACGCCAACATCAACGGACTAAATCATAAAAAACCGCTTGTATATAATTACTTAGAACAAAACAATACGGACTGCTGCATGTTTGTGGAGACTAAGACTAAACTGGGACAGACACCGACATACAGAAACTGGCAGTACATATGCAAACATGGTAACACTATCAATAACGCCAGAGGAGGAGCAGCAGTGCTTCTCAACCCAAAAATTAGACTAGGCAAAGCTAACCCTCCTCATCTGAACTATCCACTAAACGACTGTCTTCACTTCACTATTCCCTACTTAGATGATCTAATACACGTATTCTTAGTATATATTCACCCTCAGTCCAAAATAGAACAAAATATACTAACCAAAGCTTGCCTGTACAAATATTCTATAATCGTAGGAGACTTTAACCTTAACCGTGACAAAACCAAGCAACTGAACGGATTTCTTGACAACTCGGACTTTACAAAACAACATACACCACCAACATTCTTAATGCCCGAGAACCAGGACTCTACACCGGACATTTTAATGCATACAAAAAACCTTACAAATACCATTAAAGACATAAACCTAACCAACGAACTTGGATCAGACCACCTAGCTATAACCTTTAACAGAGACTTACAGCATACGCAACTCCCGCCACCTACTCAACATAACACTAAAAAATTAAACTTAAATAAAACCGACATAGAAAAAGTAAACCAACACTTATATGATTACATTCAATCAAACTCAGAATTCACTTCCTTAGAGACCATACAACAACAAATAACATTGGCAATTAAAAAGTTTACACCGGAAATAAAAAACTCATACTATCAACATAATTTACCTAAATTTATTTTAAGACTGATCAAACATAAGAGAGAACTGTACAGACTATACATACAAACGCAAAACAACGAACTAAAACGAACACTTAACAATCTTAACCGAAACATTAAAACTTTAATCGCACAATACCGACAAGACAAATGGCTTGAAGCGTGCCAAGAAATAGAAAAAGACAAAGGCAAGTCATATTGGCAAAAAATAAAAAAACTAGCACAGTACAAAAGAACTAACACCATGGGTACTATTGACGAAAACGGAACAGAACGTCACACAGACAAGGACAGGGCCGACGCGTTTGCCAGACACTATCAGAAAGCCTTCAGCATATCAACTAACCCTAACTTTGACAATGACAACTGGAACTTTGTAGACAATTGGTACACTAACTATTTCAATACCTCATCAAACCACAACTGCAAACTAATTACGGACATAGAATACGATGAGGCAATATCTCACATTAAGAACACAGCACCAGGAAAAGACAAAATAAAAGCCAAAATACTGAAAAACCTATCCCAAGAAACCCACAAACTCATCCTTACCCAACTTAATTACTGCATCACAACAAACAAAATACCAAAGACATGGAAAAACGGCATCATAATTCCCATACCAAAAAACGGACTGGACAACACAAAACTACAGACCAATAACATTACTCCCGGTGCTGAGCAAGGTTTATGAACACATAATAAAAAACAGACTGGAAGGACTAATCGGACAACATATCCCAGCATACCAATTCGGTTTTAAACCCAAACATTCGACTGTCCATCCTCTCTTTGTCCTAACGAACAACATTCAAACAACGCATCTTAATGACGAAAAATCCGCATGTTTATTTATGGACATCAACAAAGCGTTTGATAGTGTCTGGCATAAAGGCTTACTGTACAAACTATACAAACTCCAAACCCCTAAATACTTACTTTACACTATCAAAGACTTGTTAGAAAACAGACAATTAGAAGTACGAATTGACAACACCCTCTCCTTTCCCTTCTCTCCAGAACAAGGACTACCTCAAGGTTCACATGACAAAACCACTGAAAAAGCGGTAAACAAACTTCAATCTCTAACAGACATGACAATGACTTGGTTTTATACTTGGAGACTCACACCCAACGCGACGAAAAATCAACTCCTGCTTTCCAACCATAGAATTAACAGAAAATCCCCTGCAATAACAACAGACGGTCACATAACTGAACCAAAAAACTACGTAAAATATCTAGGACTCACAATAGATCAAAAACTTAAATATACAAAACACGTACAAAACATCCGGACAGAAATAACTAAAAGAGCAAAACATTTTCGCTCACTAACATACAAAGACAAAGGAATAAGCATAAGAACCGCCACAAAAATATACCAAGCCATCTTCAGACCTTTGTTAGACTACGGACATATAACTATGACAAACACAACTGAACGAAATAAACGGCACTTACAAACAACAGAACAAATCGCACTAAGAATAATAACACGAATAAGACATCCCCAAAACCCACTTCATAACCCCTCAAATGAGTTACTATACCAACGCACAAACTTACCAAGAATAACAGAAAGACTACAACAAATTCAAACAAAATGGAAAAACAACCCACATAACTGGACCATACTAAATCCTCTGTGTCTCACAAGACAGACAAGACAATCTCGCTTCCTATTTCCTTCAACTACCCTACTAGACTAACTTTTTTTTTTTTTTTTTTTTTTTTAAATATGTTATTTTGTAAATACTTTACCTAGTTAAGTTATGCCTTTTTTTTGTAATCATATTACAGTATGTATTTCTCATCACATAGGCAGAAAGACCAAACTGGTCGATAGCCTGTTTCGTTGTAAACGAAACAAAGATTGTATATATATATTGTATATATGCATTTCGACATATACACCTCCGACTCGCATAGTTTAACATTCGCACACGCCTCCAAAACGGAGGCGAATTCGAAAAATCGGAGGCCAATACGAATCGACCTTAATAATTTCTCAGGATGTCTCTCTGGCCTCCTGGAGGCCGTACGCAAAATTTATGTCGGAGGCCATTTTAGCAATACACATATACAGTTATACAATGTAGTTCACGAAAATTCCACCACGTGGCGGAGCGATCTCATACGTTTATACAAACGACACATGGCCTGTGCGGCATCAACTCCGCATAAAATACTGCTAATCCGACTCAAAAAAGCGGCAACACCGCGGCATAACTCCCTGGACGCCAGTTGATCGAGAGAATATACCAAATTTCGTAGTTGCATATAAGAGTGAGGGGGTTGGAGGCCAAATGATCGAGAGTACATAACGAATTTGAAGGCCACTCAACTTATATTAATATATACTGGGCGTCCTAACTAGTTTGCTGTCTTATACAGAGTGTCGCACCAATATCGGCTTCATTAATTGAATGTGTGATCTTTTAAAAAGTTATGTATCAAACTAAAGCTGACTTGGCATACTCATTTAGAATATTTTCTAGAGAGAGGCACTTTTATTCATATCGGAAGTAGAGATCAACTGGTTAACTTAATTTTTTTAATTCTGTGCTATTCTGTCTATTATAATTTTTTCTATTTTGATTGATATTGCCCTAACTTGGAAAAGAACCCAAAATTTAAATATTTTCGACCTTCTTTTGAAACAGCAAAATTTCTGGTTATTTTGAACGACCTGAATCTCCAAAATTACGTTTAACAGCAAAGAGGGGTTCGAAAAACCGTTTCTTATAAGATGAGATGCACAGATTGATTTTTAATAAAAGTAATTTCTTTATTAATTACAGAATACAGGGTAAGAAATATTGTACTAGACGTTTTTGCATACAAACTAGTTCATTTAATAGCTGGGAACATTTTAGAACTTTAGTTGTGTCATATACAATAATAGGCCTGAATGGTATCTCAAAACACACGTTTAGAGAATTTTAAAATTTAATTCACAAACTTGCAAGCGTAATGTCTATTTTAATATTACATTTTATGGTGGTGCACCTTAATTCGAACACTTCCACCATTAGAAGAATTGACTAGTAGGAGTGCAGTTTTTGAAAAGTAACTTAGAAGGATAACCAACTTAAACTTATCTAGCTAATTAGCTTTTACTATTTTAAAGTCTTAGTTCAAGCTCTCTAAGTGTTGTGAAAAATGTCAGCCAAAAATGTAAAAATTTTCGTTCAGACGGAAGTCATTTTTTACATTTTTACGTTCATTTAATTTGACAGTAATTGTGTACTAGGTTAAGAGCCAGTAAAATAAAAGTATAGTAGTAAAAGTATACCATTCTTGAATGGATTGCTATAAAACTTTAAGACAATATTGTTTGAATACTATTTAGTAGCTAATATCAAAGAATAGCTATGTAACAAGAACAGACAGTTGAAAAGAGAAAGCGAATTAGAGAGAGATGGACTCTTCCTACCAAAGTTTAATTGACAAGCGACTGATATCGACTTTGGCCGTTAAATATCAGGAGTTTTATTGGTTGTTCATTCAAGTTGTTGAAAAACGTTGCCGTATCCCAGACCACATCAAATATTTGTTTTGAAACATCGGTTTAAAGTTAATAATAGTTAATAAGGACTGATATTTTCCAATGATTAATAGGCGAACTTAAAACACTTTGACTCAAAAGAAGTAAACAATGATTATAAGAAATTAGTTTATATTATATTTGATTCTGATAATTGGATGCCATTTTTATTTCAAAGAAAGAGACAACCGGCAACATGTTTCCTACCAAAGGGAACTCGAGGTCAGCCAAAAACATCACCCCAACATCAAAAGAATTATGTTCCTTCTTGTTAAAATATGTTAGGCTTTTCACATTTTTTTTTGCATGTAATTTGTATTAGCGCCATCCGATGCAACAACAAATTACAATAAGCTACAAATAAAAACATTTTAAGACAAGTTAATATACAGTGTGCTGCACCTGAAGTCCCTCGGATGCATACGGATTTATGTCTTGCCGAATTGAAAAAAATAAGTGTCGGTTCAAACAGACTTTCCCAGAAAATTGTGGTATAGAAAAGATTTGCTTTAAAATTGAACACCCTGTATACTAAAGTAATCATTCCTATATGTGGCACTCTGAAGTTAAAATGTTAACATTTAATAATACAGTTTTAAATTATTATGTTTTTAAACAAATTGTATGCACTAATTTGCCATAGCCCTGTTTATCGACCTATGTAGCAGTTTTTTTTTATAAAAGGTTCGACAACAAATTTATAACTTTTAAGTAATAGACAACATGCTCTACTAAAAGATGGCATGGCCACCTTGCCAATAGCTGACCCTCGCAAAGTTACATTGGTACTTAGTTTCTTCCAAACATAGCTATTTCTCTCTCTCTTCACACTGATTTCCGGCTGCCATACTCTAAATAAATTTTGGTCCATATTTATGGCAGGTAGTACATCAGTTTCATTGAGAATAACTTGTTTTTGGACAAACTATACTGATTTAAATTTTCTCAAATATTTTGACCCTTCGACTGGGGGTTTATTTTTAAGTTTCTTAGACTTTTTATAGGTCGTCATCTATTGGTAGTTTTACCTTATTACATTTTGTGAATAGTTTTATTTCTTTATAAGAAAGATTAGTTATATGCTGTATTAAATTTAAATTTAAAGCAGACATTTTATTCCAAATTTTGTTAAACATTTTTTTACCCGGAAAGGATCACAAAAGGCATTTTGACATAGTTTATGATAAATGAAAAAGTTCAAGTCAAATTTTTTGACGTTCACTACTTCTAATTTCTTCTTTGGTTTTCGGATTTGCAAACATGGAAACTTTTAACTTGCACAAATGTTAATTGGCATAATGATTTTGATGCTCTTATAGGCACACGAGATTTGAAGAACTTAAATGCTAATTTATGCTATAAAACTAAAACTCTAACCCTTAATGGCATAAAAATCCCCTTTTCTCTTGCATACAACAAACCTCTAACTAGACCAATAGAAAATTTAAACAACAACTTTTTAGTCATACCAGTAAACTATGAAAAAGGTACAGCAATTTTACCATCTTTTAACATAAATGAACATATTATACCAGACTCACTAGTCGAAGTAAATAATGGTTTATGTAAAGTTCCTAATCCAACACCAAATGTACAAGTTAATTTCCATCAAAGAATAAAAGTAATCCCGCAAGACCAATTTGACTTACTTGACCCACCGACAAGTAATATAAAATTTAACCCTGAACATGAATTACGACTTGATCATTTAACCCATCTAGAAAAATCAAAAATTTTACCACTATGTCATGAATTTAAAAATATAATGTACAATGAAGATTGTGATTTGACATTTACAAGTCAAAACAAAACACTTCATACGAACTACAGACGATAGACCAGTCTATGTAAAATCCTTTAGACACCCCCCAAGCATGAATCAAGAAATTCAATCTCAGATTCAAAAACTGCTTGACAACAAAATTATTCGACCCTCAATATCACCATATTCTGCCCCTGTTTGGATAGTTCCTAAAAAACAAGACGCATCTGGAAAACGGAAATTTCGAATGGTTATCGATTATCGAAGACTAAACGATGTTACTGTTGAAGAAAAATACCCATTACCCAGAATAGAAGAAATTTTAGATTATCTCTACCGATTTTGTTTTGTGTATATGGATGATGTAGTAATATTTTCGAAATCTCTCAGAACATATTGATCACATCAGAATTATATTCAAAAAGTTCAAAGAAGTAAATCTCAAAATTCAATTAGATAAATCCGAATTTTTGCGTAAAGAAGTTGCTTTTCTTGGACATCTTATAACGTCCGAAGGTATTAAACCAAACCCTTTAAAAATCGAAGCAATCCAACGATATCCAATTCCTAAAACTCAAAAAGAGATAAAGGCTTTCTTAGGACTAGTTGGTTATTATCGCAGGTTTATTAAAAACTTTTCTAAAATTACTTTTGCAATGACAAAATGCCTTCGTAAAGGAAGTGAAAATTATATCGGAAATCAAGAATTTAAAGAAGCTTTTCAGAAATGTAAGGAACTTATTAGTAATTCACCTGTTCTTCAATATCCAGATTTTAACAAACCTTTCAAATTGACAACTGATGCATCCAATGTAGCAATAGGTAGTGTTTTATCTCAAAACGACCATTATATAGCTTTTTACTCTCGAACTCTCAATTCTGCTGAGAAAAATTACTCTACTATAGAAAAAGAACTTCTTTCAATTGTAGAGTCAACTAAACATTTTGTAATTTGTAATTGAAACTGACCACCATCCTCTTGTTTGGCTTTCAAAGTTTAAAGAACCAAACTCAAGATTAATACGATGGAAATTAAAACTAGAAGAATTCAATTTTGAAATTAAGTACAAAAAAGGAAAAGAAAATGTCATTGCCGACGCATTGTCTCGGATAGACATTAATACGAAAGAAACTCGATCTTGCGTTGATAACGAGTTGCAGTCGATTGTACCTAACACCGACGAGACAGTTGCAAATCTTGCAGACTTTGACTTAGCTGACTATGTGTTAAATCAAGGATACCTTAATGAAAATGATCCGAACACAACACCACAGTCTACCACTGATAAACAAAGGAAAGGAAATGAAACTTTGACTGATACCACTGTTCACTCAAATAATGACCCCGAAGGAAAATACCTTCCTATTTCCGAATTACCAGTAAATCACGCTTCTAATCGATTAATTATCGATTACGGCAAAAATTTCGAACACAAATTCACAAGACCTTTTAATAAAAATCATCACTTTGTTCGCATTTCTCAAGAAGACAGACAAGAACATATTTTGAAAATCCTAAAATTGAACATTATCAGGTTTAATATTTATTAAGTTGTTGTTTTCTGTGTTCTGCCGTTGTGTTCTTTCTTTTTTAGATTCTCTGAAGACGCTGGTAGATTTTCCACCGAAACGTCAGCGTTTTTAGGTAAGAAGACCGAGCCTAAGTCAGTGGTCTTCTGTTGGGACGACTAGGTTAATGTTATTTTCAACTTAGTTGAAAATAGTGCGAAATTCCATTTTCCCAACAAACCTTTTTTTGTGTGAGACAGAAGACCCAATAAACAAAGAAAAAATGAGTAACTCGTCTCAACAAACATATAGAACATATCTCCAATATAATAATCTAAAATAAAGTATTACAAAAATTTATTTTAACCTAAAATTACATTTTGTTACATTTACCATTGCCTTAGTTGTGTTGTTTGTAAGTGTTCGAGTAGAGTCGTCGATGGAGAAAGAAAACGAGATTGTCTTGTCTGTCTTGTGAGGCAAAGAGAATTTAGTATGGTCCAGTTCTGTTGGTTGTTTTTCCATTTGGATTGAATTTGTATTAGTCTTTCTGTTATTCTAGTTAAGTTTTGCGCTGGTACAGTAACTCGTTTGGGGGATTGTGGAGTGAGTTTTGGGGATGTCTTATCCGTGTTATCAGTCTTAGGGCGATTTGTTCGGTTGTTTGGATGTGTCGTTTAGTTCTTTCTGACGCGTTAACAAGAAGAAATACCGATAATTAAAGGTTTTCCACGAAAAGAAAAAGATTGTGAAACACATTTTCAGAATACTATATGTAAACCTGACGGTAGATTCGAAGTTTCTTATCCTTTTGATAAAGAAATTAATGCTACATTAGGGCAGTCTAAGAGCATGGCCTTGAAGAGGTTTTTGTCTTTAGAAAAACGTTTAGAGCGAAATCACGATTTAAAACAACAATATTTTTTTTTATGTACGAATATGAATCTTTAGGGCATATGACCTTAAAAAATACATTAGACACTGATGAGTCATTTCCCGATATCTCATTCTTTTTGCCACATACCGCGGTTTTGCGCGAAGAAGCTACAACTACAAAATGTAGGGTGGTGTTTGACGCCAGCGCCAAATCTTCTACCAACGTTTCACTTAACGATTTACTTCTTGTCGGACCTACAATACAAGAAGATCTTCTCTCGATTTTATTAAGAGTTAGGTTAAGACCTATATTGCTTAGTGCAGACATAAAAATAAGGCACCGCTGTATCTCGGTAAAACCCTTAGGTATTGTTTGGGAACCAAGCTCAGACATATTACAATACGCTGTAAATATTAAAACCGAATTTCACAAGATAACCAAGCGCGTAATTCTCTCGACTATTTCTCAAATATATGATCCGCTAGGATTAATAGGCCCAGCTGTTATAAAAGGGAAACTAATTATCCAAGACTTATGGCGACTTCATATAGATTGGGACGTAGACGTGCCAGAACATATAAAAACTACTTGGTCAGAATTGATATCTCAAATCAAATGTCTTGATTTAATTAAACTGCCACGTCATGTTATCATTCAAAATTCAGTATCACTAGAACTAGTAGGGTTCAGTGATAGTTCAGAAAAGGCATTTGGAGCCTGCGTCTATGCCTGCTCCATAGATGGCAATGGTAAACGAGTATCCAGACTTTTAACTGCCAAATCCAAAGTGGCACCACTTAAAAAACTTACTTTGCCACGTTTGGAACTATCTGCCGCTTGTTTGTTGGCAAAACTGATGTTTCATTTGCAAGAAACCCTTGATTTACCTATTTCAAATACAACTTATTACACTGATTCAACTATAGTATTAAGCTGGTTGAAAATAGAACCCAGTAATTTGAAAACATTCGTCGCAAATAGGGTTGCAACAATCACAGAACTATCTCCAATAAGCAAATGGAAATACGTTACAACCAAACAGAATCCCGCTGATATAATTTCACGAGGACTAAATCCTGACGAATTATTAGGTAACTCCTTATGGTTTGAGGGACCCGAGTTTTTAAAACAAAAAGACTTTATCGGCTTTGACAATTCGCAACACGCTAATCAATTGAATAATCTTCCTGAATTAAAATCAGGAGCTGTTGTATTAAATTTGATAGATGTTAATCAAAACAATAAAGTGCAGAATAGTACTTTCACAGACTTGTTTGAAAAGTACTCTCATTGCGAAAACTAACACGAGTAACTGCATACATTTTTCGTTACTTTAATCGTTTAAAACACAAGGTTAGACCAATATCTCGGACTATAACTTCTGAAGAGTTAAAAAATGCTTTACTAACACTAATTCGACATGCTCAAATGAAGGACTTTAAGGAGGACATTTTGCAACTTAAAAAACAAAATCAAGTTAAATCGACCAGTAAACTCCTTAATTTGAATCCTTTGATTGATAAACATGGTATTCTTCGAGTTGGTGGACGGTTGGTGAACTCTGAACTGGACTTTGATCAGCAGCATCCGATAATCTTACCTTATCAACACAGATTAACTGAACTGATTGTCACAGATGCTCATTTAAAACATTTGCACGTTGGAGTTCAAAATTTATTGTCTATCATTAGGCTTAAATATTGGCCCATAAAGGAAAAGACTATCGTAAAGCACGTTTTAAAAAATTGTATGAGATGTTGTCGAGTTAAACCAAAACCTTCAACTTTTTTAATGGGGGTTTTACCACGAACCCGAGTTACTTCATGTCGACCTTTTTTCCACTGTGGTGTGGATTACGCAGGTCCTGTGTTAGTCAAAGAAGGTACTTTGCGTAATAGTAAACGATTAAAATCATATATTTGCATTTTTGTCTGTTTTTCGACGCGGGCAGTGCATATAGAAGTCGCTAAGGACTTAACCACACATAGTTTCTTAAATTGTCTAAAAAGGTTTATTCCAGACGAGGCAAACCTTCTAGTATTCATTCCGACAATGGATTAAACTTTGTGGGCTCCAATAACTATTTTCTCGATTTGTATAACTTAGTTAATGACACGAAACATAATGAGACCGTTGCTACGTTTCTGGCTGATGACCAAATTAGCTGGAAATTTATCCCAACTCGTTCCCCTCATATGGGAGGATTGTGGGAAGCGGCCGTAAAATCAGCCAAGTATCACCTCAGAAGAGTTCTAGGAGATTCTGTTTTGACCTATGAGGACATGTACACGCTTCTTGTGCAAATTGAGGCTTGCCTCAACTCTCGACCGTTTCAACCTCTTTCTACGGACATAAACGATTTAACCCCGTTAACCCCATCCCATTTCCTGATCGGCGATTTTCTAGCCGCCCAGCCTGATGAAAATGTTACCGATGCTAAAATATCTACCCTGGAAAGATACAAATTGCTTGCTCAAAAAACGCAAAGATTTTGGCAACGATGGTCGAAAGAATATCTTTCCACCCTACAATTAAGGACGAAGTGGAAGAAAGACTGCGCTACTTCTTTGCAACTCGGCAGTCTGGTTGTTCTGATGGACGAAAACACTCCTCCTCTACGGTGGGCAATGGCTCGAGTTGTTAATCTACATCCAGGAGCTGATGGAGTTATCCGAGTGGCAAGCGTCCGGTTATCAAGTGGAAATGTGGTAGAGAGGACTCTATCCAAAATCTGCCCCCTACCAGTGGAAGTTTTGGAAGAATTACCCGGAACCGGCAACCAAGGCGATGTGGATGAAAATGCATCTTCCTGACCAGATTTGAAACGCCCAGCCTTTCAACGGAGCCGGCAATGTTCACGCGAAATACGCGTTTATTTGTGTTAAAAACAAGTGGCAACGCCGCGCGCCGCTTCCAGACAGACTGTGGTGGGGTGAAGTGGTCAGTGCGAATAATTAAGATTCGCGAACAGTCCGGTTTTCAACTTGAAACGTATCGCACGTCTGTTTCGTGGGCGCCATTTTTTGTCGCTAAGAAACCACGTTTCTTGAAACGGTGTTAAGAGAAATTTGAAGTTGACGACCGAACTCCGCAGCCGGTCGAGTGGAGATGGTGGGAGCTCTAAGTGGAAACGTCGATTCCTAAAAGTCTACGGGGAATTGTCTTGTGCGGGGCACTTCCAAAAGGCGGAAAGGGTGAAAACCTAGGAGAAGACCACGTGGATGTGACAGTGACGGTTATAGTTTCCACGAGGAAGGACTACATCTTTTGCTCGGATCGTGCCTTTAAGCGATTTTTTAGAACTTTTAGTAGCTATCTGGGGCTCAGGGGCACAAGCCCGACTATCTGAGCCTCTTTCGTATCGAGCTGGCAAAATACCCTAGTTGGTGACGCCATTAAACAGAGCAAAAAAAAAAAAAAGATTCGCGAATTGAGACATGGACGTTAACCTCGTTTGTTCACGCATACATTTTAGGCCCGGTTGTAAAAACTAAGATTAAACTGAGTTCCGTATGAAAACCAAATTTATCCTAAAAACAGTGTTGCAAAACAGCGGTTTACATCTTAAACCTGGTTTTGACCTACGGTTTCAGTAAACCGTCGGTTTTCTTGGATTAGACCTGGCTTAACCTAACTTTTTACAAGTCGTACAGAGGTATTAGATTACGTTTCATGTTTACTTTCTGAAATGGATCTAGAAAATGAACTTACAGATGATGAAGATTTTCTAGAACTAGTTAATATCTTGCAAGAAGGACCAAGAAGGCGTCGCGTTTTCAGAATAAGGCAAAATCATTTCTTACAATGGAATGAGCAACAGTTTTTAATGAGATTTCGTACCCAAAATTTCCTGAATTTTGTTATCTAGGTCATCAATTTTAGTTTTCTTTTCAGGGCCTCCCCCAGTTCCATAGTTATAAATTTTTTCTTCTGAAAACTTCTCTTTTGTCTTTTTCTTCATGTTTTCATACTTCCTTCTTAGAATTATGGCAGATCGATAAGTTGTGCTGCTTGAATTAAATAAAGTTTCGATTTCAGCCCAGCAACCATTCTTTTTATTATTGGCCCCACTGTCTGTTCTTTTATTTTCTAATACACTAGCAAACTTTTGCACCAAAGACAGAAGAAGTGCTTCTTCTGTGGATGAGAAATTAGATGTTCTTTTATTCTCTCCCATCTTCAACGGTCAAACGGAGCAGATTATAATAAACAATTAAACAAAACAAATATTTAAATAAATGAACTGTTGAGTACAGCGCCAAAAACAAGACAAGACAAGACAACTGTTGAATTCAGTTGTCACGAATGTCACGTCACTTGTCTCAAATCGGATTTAACCTAATTTATTCTTCTCTTAAATGTTATTTTCCTCTCGATCATTGGTGCCAACATAAATAAAACGTAGTTTATATAAACTAGGTTTCAAATCGTCTTATACAACACATGACCCATTTAAACTTAGTTCTCACTTGAACCTGGTTTCACTGAACGTCCGCTTAAACCGTATGTTTACAACCGGCCCTAATACGTCATCAACATTAATAACAAGATAAGTGTCTTTGGCCATATACAAACAAGGATCAGACTGTGAACTTTCGAAATCCAAAGTCTCCAAATATATATGCAACTTTTCATACCAGCATCGAGGGGCTTGATGCAAATCATATAAGGCTTTATTCAGTTTGCAAACATATTTGCTATCACCCTTATGATGCCATCTGGAAGCTGCATATACACTAGTTTCCTTAATTCGCCATTTAGAAAAACACATTTTACATCTAATTGATAAATATGCATACCCTTCTCTATGCTTAAACTTAACAAGATCCGAACACTTAACATACGAGCAACAGGTGAGTATATTTCATAGTTCGCATCACACTGTCTAATCTTGCCTTTTTCATTATGTTTCCGTCAATTTCTTATTCTTTAAACACCCATTTTGAGTCAATCACAATTTGGTTTTTTGGTTTTACCACTATTTCCTAGGTTATATCTGAGTAGATGTTTCCCGCTGATAAAGCCAAAATTACATATTCATCAAAATTTATTTCAAAATCATCAAATCTTTTGGGTTGTCTAATTGTTCTTTTATTTCTCATTCCAGTTGTGATTACTTTTGATATTATATTGTCATTTAGTTGATTAATATTTTCATTATCATCTAGAGGTGTTTCTTCTTTGACTGAATCATTTTCTTGTTCTTGTATATGGTCCTGTTTGTCATTCTTTGGGCTAATATAGTCAAAATTAAGAGTACTTGTTTTTCTGGTTTCATCGAATATTAATTACATTTCTGGCAATTACAATTTTAGATTTTTTTGAATCCCACCTTCGATATCCATTATTACTGTAACCCATAAAAGTCATATTATTACTTCTTGGTTCTAGTTTTCCTTGTCTTTCTTCTTTTAGTATTAAAACATATGCATTACAACGAAAAATTCTTAACTTTTATAAATCTGGTTTTACTCCATACCAAATCTCTGCAGGAGTTTTGTCTTCTGATACTGCTGATGTTTTAGTCCGGTTCAATAAATATATTGAGGTACTTATTGCCTCATCCCAGAATTCTTTATTTAATTGAGCATCAAATATTAATCACCTGGATTATTCCATCACAGTTCTATTAAGGCGCCCAGCAACTACATTTTGCTGTGGAGTATATTAGGCTGTATATTCTAGAGCAATTCCTTTTTGAGAACAGTAATTTTTAAATTCATGAGATGTATATTACCTCCATTGTCGCATTTCAAGCGTTTTGGCCTGCACTTGAATTGATTTTCCCCCAAATTGATATACATTTTAAATTTTTCAAATGCCTCCTTCTTATGTTTAAGTTAATAACATATGACGAAGTGTGAATAATGGTCAATAAAAGATACAAAGTAACGCTTACCTTTTAAATACTTTGGACTAATAGGACCACATACGTCTGTCGAAACCTCATTCATTATAAACTTTGCTTTTCTATCCTCAGGTAGTTTTTGATAAGGAAGTTGAATCTGTTTTCCTTGAAGACAAACTTCACACAGATTTGTAGATGGAAAATTACAACTATGTCCCAATCTCCTGTGCCATAAATCAGAATCATTTTCTGTGATGTTTGCTGAATAGGAAAACTACGCACACAAATCACCAACATACAGACTTTCAAACAGATTTCCTTGTAAAATGATTTTATTATTGTTGATTACTTATACTTCACCATTTTTAAATAAAACTGTTAATCCGTTTTGTTCAATTTTCTTCACTGAAAGCAAATTATGTGATAGATTTTCACACACCAAAACTTTTTCTAGGGTTACTTTTTGTCCACATTTGGGTTTAAAGCTAAGATTTCCTTCCCAATGTGCTTCAACCACTACTCCAAGTTTTGAATCTCTTCAGTTCAGATCACTAGTAATTAAGTAATTTGTCCGTACAAACTTACAGTCAAGAACATTACTACTCACTAATTCACTAAATCTGAATGAGTTGTCCATGTTGGTGGTCATAAAAGCAATGTGTTCTTCATTAACATGACATTGTTCTCTCCTTTTTTGATGGTACCCAGCATTCTTTTGATTTGCCCTGGTTTTCATCTATCAGTTTGATTGGTGTCTACTTAGGAATGTTTGAGGCTATTCTTCCTTGTCAGAACTCTGTTGTACATGTCTTGCCTCTTCCTGTAGAAGTTTACTTTTTACTAGGTTAAGTAAAACTTCATCACCCTTCTGTAAAAATAGCACATCAATTGCTGTTACTACTCCATGAAAAGATTCAGGCATGGCTGACAACAGCTGCACAATGACTTCTGATTCTTCTAATGCTCCACCAGCATTCTTAATTTCCATAATAATATTTTCAGAGTCAATGAGAAACTGACTCAATGGTTGCTTTTCTTGAAATTTCATATTACGCATTTTGTTTTGCAACACAACTAAATTTGCAATGCCTCTCTTTGTATATGTTTCTTTCCGTTAATCTATTATTGCTTTTGCATAATCCTTATAATAATTAAGATGTGGTCTTACAAACATTGTACAATATTGTTTATTGCTTTTATGTCCTTCCTTCTTAAAATCACCCAGTCTAGTTGGGTCTCTTGGAGGGCCCATTTCCAACACATCCAAAACTTCATTTTGTTCCAGAAGTAACTTCACTTTGAACTCCCAATTTGAATAGCCGGTTCCGTCCAATTGTTTTACTGATCCGCCAAGCAAGACAGTAGCGCATTAGCCACTGCCATTTTTGTAATCACGTTTCCTTAAAGTTTATTTACACTTTTTATGTTTTCCACTTATTCTTACTGCCCTGGGCCCATAACCTGTTGACAGTGTTAGAGTTTAGGTTCAAACACTGGGTACATGGTTGTATTTAGCTTACCTTTTCTTATCTGCTAAGGAATGCAGTTTTTATTGTCAAAACTTTCGATCGATAATAAAGTGAGTTAGTAGGGACTGGATGCCAGCATTAAACGTATCTTATTTATGCGGATTATTAAACCTGCTAAATCAAAAAGTTCTAATATTTGTAACAGACTAGAAGGCGTACATTTCGGCCTAACCGCACCTGTAGTAGCCCATACATAGTCCGGGTGTCAGCGAGAAACCATAGGAGATTACGTTTACATGTATTCGTTTGGTGTTCGTATTACTTCTTAACTTAAAAACCTACGAAAATAAATAATTTTTCAGTAGAAATTTAGTTATAGTCTATCTTATTTCTGTTGTAATATGTGGCGCTCGAACTTTTGGCAGTTTGCAAGTAATAATTAGGAATCAAGAACGAACAACAGTTTGTGCAAAAGCTGAACATTTCGTGGCCGCAGCAGTGCATCGAAAATTCAGTTTTTGGTGAAAAAAAAAACTGTTCGTGCAATTAACGTTTGACATGACAAGTGTCTGCGATATTTATTAGCACGTCGCTTGTTATTCGTCAGATTTAAAAAGACTGTGTATATGCTCTTCAAATAAGAGTTTTTAGAGGTTCTCCCTACCAATTGCAGAGCATACTTATTGGCTTAGAAGTTCTAATACCGATAACAAAATGGCTGAAGGAACTGTAACATTGACGAACGCCCAATTTGAACGCTTATTGTGTAGATTCAACATGGCGGGCGCGAACGGTCAGTCTTTAACACGACCAACAAAAAAGTGTAAAAAATGTAGAATTATTCCGGTAACCGGACTTAGGTGTGTGCGCTGTGAGATGGTGATGCATCCGGGATGTGTAGAATATTACACGGACATCGAAAAACTGAGTGATAGTGAAATTATTTGCTGTAAACAGAAACCCATATCTAAACCGTCCTCCTCGGAAAGTACGGTTAATAAATCCGAAAACAACTTGGAAAGCGACGAGAGAGAAACTAATTTGGACGATTCTTCAACAACTGTGGTAGACGTAAAGGCAAGCAACCATCATGAGGAAATTAGGGAAGTTCTAAAAGAAAATCTCTACTTGAAAAACGAAAATTTATTATTATATATATATATATAGGCCGGTTTAGAACGTCTTTCGACGTTGTCCGACACCTAATTTCCAGCCTCTTCGGTCTTCACAATCTTCAGGTGTTAGATTTCTCTCACTCATGCATTTATGCATGGTTTTCTGCCACTCCTGTTTTGGCCTACCTCGTTTTCTTCTGCCTTTTGGTTGCCAATGAAGTACTCTTTTAGGCCATCGGGTATTTGACATTCTTTCCACGTGTCCGTACCACGTAAGTTGCTTGTTTTCGATATCCTGCGTTATTGCGTCTTCTATCACCCGTTCTTCTACAAGACACTTCAATGTGCAAGGAGAGGAAGTTGAGGTATCTGAGGAAACAGTGAGAAAAGCTGTTATGAACCTTAAACCAGGTAAATCTAGCGGTCCAGAAGGAATATATTCCGAAATGTTAAAATATGGAACTCGAAAGCTCTTTAGAAATTTAACAGTTATTATTAATAAATGCTTGAACGGACATTCCGTCCCTAAGGAATGGAAAATGGCTCTCATCTCCTCCATTCACAAAAAGGAAATAAACTGGACTGCAATAACTATCGGGGCATCTCGGTTACAAGCACATTGAGCAGACTGTATGGTAGAATTTTACGTGATCTCATTGAAGAGGATTATAAAGGAAAAGAAGAGGAAGAACAATGCGGTTTCAGAGCAGGAAGATCATGTACAGACAACGTGTTTACTCTGAAACAAGTTATAGAGAAGAGAAGTGCTAGAAACTTGGAAACGCACCTAGCATTTGTTGACCTACAAAAAGCCTACGATACAGTCCCAGTATCAAAACTATGGAGGGTCTTAGAGCAATCCAACATTAATCACACCTACGTAACAGCCCTTAATGAACTATATAGGGAATCAAAATCAAGAATTAGGGTAGGCAAATGTGTCACTGAAGAGCTTATGGTAAATAAAGGATTGCGTCAAGGATGCTGTGTCTCTCCCACTCTTTTTAAAATATACATAGCGATGGCACTAAAAAACTGGAAAAGAAAGGTCCAGGGAATGGGAATAGAAATTGATGATAGTTGCTTGTTTACCCTACAGTTCGCAGACGACCAAGTCATAGTAGCCAATGATAAAGAGGATGTGCAATACATGATGCGAAAGCTAATAGAGGAATACAGAAAATGGGGCTTAACAGTCAACATAGCCAAGACAAAGTATCTATGTGTGGGAACTCAGGACGGAAATTTGGAACTGGACAATGGCCAAGAAATCCTTCAGTGTCAGGAATATGAATATCTGGGCATTACATTCGACAACACAGGAACAGATGTAAAAGAAATCGGAAAGCGAATAGTCAAAGCCAAAAAAGTAATCGGAGCTCTGAATGGAATCCTATGGAGCAAAGAAATAACCAAGAAGCGGAAATTTAATATCTATGAGGCAATGGTAAAAAGCACCCTCCTATATGGATCAGAAACCTGGAGAATTTCAGATAGACACAAGAAAAGAGTTGAGGCAGTTGAAATGGATGCAATTAGGAGATCGATGCGCATTTCACGAAGAGAAAGAATAAGAAACGACATCATAAAACAACGGATGGGAATAGAAGACGCAATAACGCAGGATATCGAAAACAAGCAACTTACGTGGTACGGACACGTGGAAAGAATGTCAAATACCCGATGGCCTAAAAGAGTACTTCATTGGCAACCAACAGGCAGAAGAAAACGAGGAAGGCCAAAACAGGAGTGGCAGAAAACCATGCATAAATGCATAAGTGAGAGAAATCTAACACCTGAAGATTGTGAAGACCGAAGAGGCTGGAAATTAGGTGTCGGACAACGTCGAAAGACGTTCTAAACCGGCCTATATATATATACTAATCAACATAATACTAACCAAATTCGACCTCAACCTTTTCCAAGTCAACCTATAAATGTTCAGCCTAGATTTGTTCCGAGACATTATCCCACAAACTCACAAGTTTTTGGCAAGTCAAGACAAATACCTCAACAAAATAGACCGAGACAAGATACACCTACACCTATGTCTATTTCAACTGCCGGTCCTTCTCGTTTCTTACATCAACAAAGACAACCCCTAATGAGACATAATACGTTTATTCCTACAGGACCACGTAACTTTATATCTCAAGAACTTACCAACGTTGAAGTTAACTCACAGACTCCCCTATATGATGACTCCTCTATGTCTAATCAATCTGATGAAAATCACCTTCAACAGCAAAACGACGTTTTTCCTCAAAATGATTTTGAACAAAACCTTGCGTTTCAAAATTATTGTGACACAATCTATGAAACTTGTCAAGAGACAGAGGAAATAAATCATGAAAATTTTCAGAAAGTAGCTTCGGAAATACCCTTGACTTAAATAATATCGCGTTTGGCCGCTAGAGGGCGTCAAAGTTCCTTCACCATAAAATCACATATTTTTTGACACACGTCGCTTTGACCCTGAATTACTCCCTTATTTGACAAGTTACGTCAAAATGTTATAGAAAACAAAAGATAGAGCAGATTTCAAGCTTCCCAAAAATATCCCCCCATGATTCGATTGATTGCACCGTTTGTCCGCTAGAGGGCGTCAAAGTTCCTTCACCATAAAATAACATATTTTGTGACACTCGTCGCTTTGACCCTGAATTACTCCCTTATTTGACAAGTTACGTCAAAATGTCATAGAAAACAAAAGATAGAGCAGATTTCAAGCTTCCCAAAAATATCCCCCCATTCTTTCAATTTTTTTGAAAAGTGAAAAATTTTAAAGGGTTTTTTTTTGTGCCTATTTCACCTAATTTAATGTTCTTTTGTATAAATATGCCCTTTGCTGTGCATTGGAACCCTTATAGAGCAAAATAAAAATTTGTCAAAATTGCACTTTTGACAAAAATTGAATTTTTCGACTTTTTGAAAAATCGTAGCTCTTTTATTTAAAGTCGCAGGAAATTCGTTCCAACGCCATTCGAAAAAGCATAAAAAATACTACAAAATGGGTTAAAAATGGCCTCTGTAGCTCCTCCCGTTACCGAGATATTGAATTTCAAAAAGTACCTAAAAAACCTCTCTAATACCCCCCCATTCTTTCAATTTTTTTGAAAAGTGAAAAATTTTAAAGTGCTTTTTTTGTGCCTATTTCACCTAATTTAATGTTCTTTTGTATAAATATGCCCTTTGCTGTGCATTGAAACCCTTATAGAGCAAAATAAAAATTTGTCAAAATTGCACTTTTGACAAAAAATGAATTTTTCGACTTTTTGAAAAATCGTAGCTCTTTTATTTAAAGTCGCAGGAAATTCGTTCCAACGCCATTCGAAAAAGCATAAAAAATACTACAAAATGGGTTAAAAATGGCCTCTGTAGCTCCTCCCGTTACCGAGATATTGAATTTCAAAAAGTACCTAAAAAACCTCTCTAATACCCCCCCATTCTTTCAATTTTTTTTTAATTGGCATAATGATTTTGATGCTCTTATAGGCACACGAGATTTGAAGAACTTAAATGCTAATTTATGCTATAAAACTAAAACTCTAACCCTTAATGGCATAAAAATCCCCTTTTCTCTTGCATACAACAAACCTCTAACTAGACCAATAGAAAATTTAAACAACAACTTTTTAGTCATACCAGTAAACTATGAAAAAGGTACAGCAATTTTACCATCTTTTAACATAAATGAACATATTATACCAGACTCACTAGTCGAAGTAAATAATGGTTTATGTAAAGTTCCTAATCCAACACCAAATGTACAAGTTAATTTCCATCAAAGAATAAAAGTAATCCCGCAAGACCAATTCGACTTACTTGACCCACCGACAAGTAATATAAAATTTAACCCTGAACATGAATTACGACTTGATCATTTAACCCATCTAGAAAAATCAAAAATTTTACCACTATGTCATGAATTTAAAAATATAATGTACAATGAAGATTGTGATTTGACATTTACAAGTCAAAACAAAACACTTCATACGAACTACAGACGATAGACCAGTCTATGTAAAATCCTTTAGACACGAATCAAGAAATTCAATCTCAGATTCAAAAACTGCTTGACAACAAAATTATTCGACCCTCAATATCACCATATTCTGCCCCTGTTTGGATAGTTCCTAAAAAACCAGACGCATCTGGAAAACGGAAATTTCGAATGGTTATCGATTATCGAAGACTAAACGATGTTACTGTTGAAGAAAAATACCCATTACCCAGAATAGAAGAAATTTTAGATAATCTTGGTAAATGTACTTATTTTACTACACATGACTTAGCTCAAGGTTTTCATCAAATTGAAATGGATCATTCATCTATTAAAAAAACAGCTTTTTCAGTAAATAATGAACATTATGAGTATCTGCGCATGCCATTTGGCTTAAAAAACGCGCCAGCGACCTTTCAAAGGATGATGGATATAATTTTACGTGATTATCTTTACCGATTTTGTTTTGTGTATATGGATGATGTAGTAATACTTTCGAAATCTCTATCAGAATATATTGATCACATCAGAATTATATTCAAAAAGTTCAAAGAAGTAAATCTCAAAATTCAATTAGATAAATCCGAATTTTTGCGTAAAGAAGTTGCTTTTCTTGGACATCTTATAACGTCCGAAGGTATTAAACCAAACCCTTTAAAAATCGAAGCAATCCAACGATATCCAATTCCTAAAACTCAAAAAGAGATAAAGGCTTTCTTAGGACTAGTTGGTTATTATCGCAGGTTTATTAAAAACTTTTCTAAAATTACTTTTGCAATGACAAAATGCCTTCGTAAAGGAAGTGAAAATTATATCGGAAATCAAGAATTTAAAGAAGCTTTCCAGAAATGTAAGGAACTTATTAGTAATTCACCTGTTCTTCAATATCCAGATTTTAACAAACCTTTCAAATTGACAACTGATGCATCCAATGTAGCAATAGGTAGTGTTTTATCTCAAAACGACCATTATATAGCTTTTTACTCTCGAACTCTCAATTCTGCTGAGAAAAATTACTCTACTATAGAAAAAGAACTTCTTTCAATTGTAGAGTCAACTAAACATTTTCGTTGCTATCTCTATGGTGTTAAATTTGTAATTGAAACTGACCACAATCCTCTTGTTTGGCTTTGAAAGATTAAAGAACCAAACTCAAGATTAATACGATGGAAATTAAAACTAGAAGAATTCAATTTTGAAATTAAGTACAAAAAAGGAAAAGAAAATATCATTGCCGACGCATTGTCTCGGATAGACATTAATACGAAAGAAACTCGATCTTGCGTTGATATGGAACGCCGTTTTGCTCTTTAATGTAACGCAGAAATAATGTATTGTTCAAACAAGAGAAATTTCGGCGATACATTTTAAAACGTTGGTTTGAAAATAAATGTCAATTCCTGCGTCAGTTTAAAAATCATGTACATATTTAATACCACCAAATAAAAACAATGCTTAATTTTAGCGTTTGTTGAATTAAAACGTTACTTTCACTTTCCCTTCAGACAAACGAGTGTAAAAAATCATGGTAATTTAACGATCCTTTAATTATTACGTTAGTTTAAATATTCCAACCACAGCTTAAAATGAAGCAATTGTAAAAATTCAGTCAATTTTTGCGTTCGATGATTTTAAACATTCGTTCGAAAAATACAAACGATGTTCAAAATAAACAATTGCAATAAATCCAGGAATTAAAACGTTGGTTGAATTAATACAATACATTTAACTACGAGTACCACATTTTTACGTTCGTTCGCGCAATCTATTGTAAAAAATACGTGCTGCTGCATATTGCATGTGGCGGAGTTTGAAAGTAGAAATAGTAGGAAACTGTACTATATGCGTCCAACGAGAAAGTGAGGTCGTGTTAATAGAGATGTCTGGTCTCGATATCGACCGGATGATCGATTGTTTGCATGCGTACTGCCGCACTGAGTGCACTACGCTTGTTTATAGATAGGTATCACAAACGTTTAAAAATCAAGGCATAATTTTTCAATATGTGCTCGAACACGCTGTTTATTATTATTTTTTGTTGCGCATTTTGATGTAGAATCGGTATATACAAGGGGATCAACGTAATAGTAATGATGTCACACTTGATTTTTTTCTGGCCCCGTATATTATAAATCTTTGAATTTCTCGCAAAACATAGTTTAGCAACGGTTTTTGAGATATTGATGTTTCAATGTTAATATTTTTTCTATAGCACATTATATACCTATGGAAACCATATTTGTTTTTATAACGTGTAATCGGCTTTAGAAGGAACACAACTATTAACTACATTACAGACAAAAAAACTGAAAATGCCTATTAAGAAGAGAAAGAGAAGAAATGCAATAAATAGCAAATTGGAAGTTACTGGATATAACCTAACTTCAAACAGTCAAAATCATAACATAACCATACAAAAATCAAAAATCACAAAATATGGTTCATCATCTAATGTGTCTACTGATATAGGTATTAGTATATATTAGTACAAGTACTTAGCATTATAGTTACTAACTAGTTAAGTCATAGCTAGCCACTCTGAATTACTTCTATTAAGCCCGGCATTGGTAATGATTACTGTTTTGTGATAGAACTATAATTGTTTTGGTTTTTGGTTATTGATGCAAAATTGGTTCACACTTGGGGCCAGATCACAACTTGAGAACTGCATGTTGTTATGTTTGTGATATGCTAAATTATTTTAAAAATGAGTCGACCGCANCACCTNNTCGTNTGAGNNCATGNNNTTCCNGNTTTNTTNACACCNNGNTCCGNTCGNGTAGATATNTAAGGATGNGTGTNCGAGTGTTGGAGNCTCAGATNACATAACTCGCGNTNTGTACTAANTGATANTCNAACTTNCCACCNCTAANGGAATGCNCNNTGCTTCGCTGTATNNCAGAAGCGTGTGACCCTAACCNCNNCATTTNCANCNCTTNTNCGCTNACACAGCATCGATTNATACTATNATNTTTGTGCTGCTGAACGCATTGCACTGNGATGCATTTNNNTTGGGATGAATNTTGCTCACTTGCNCCANATNCACGANGCTGCNNGNGGCNNGCGGTCNTNATNCCNTNGCNNGTTACNGGAAATGAGATACTTCTGANCNNGGTCNTGTTANCCGNGAAAGGNTTTTNTTTTTAAGGCNNTNTTTAGTGNAAGTNAGCNNNGCTNNCTACGGCATTCTTGCNNTNTCGAANAGCNACNATGAGTAAAAGCAGGTTATTTTCATCTTTCCACCTGGTATAGACACATAAGAAATAACGTTTATTACATACCTGGTTGGAAATAAAAGTGCATTTACCGCACCTGAGTAGGAAAGGTTTTTTTCATTATTCTTACTAGTCTGAATCTATTTTTTGGTTGATTTGTTTGAAAAAATGTACCTTTTCCGTGAGGACGCTGGAAAGTGCCCATTTCCGGTGCGCTGTTTTTTAACTGGTGGGTTTTCTCGTGGCGCTAACAAATACGTGTTTTGGCATAAAATAAATTTTTTTAAAGTCAGTAAATTAGTAAATACAGATGTGTATGTGTAAATACCTTCTTCGCAACTTTGCGTATAATTTTCATACGTTTCTAAACTTGTTTATGGTCAGAAATAGACCACCTGTGTGCTAGATTACCATTCAGTGTATAATGAATTTTTATACTGATTTTATGCTTCAATATAAAATCAAGCTTCAGCTAACATTAGTTTAAAACCGAGTTAAAACTTAAAACACATTGACATTTCTTATATTATCGTGGTAATATTTTTTTTTGTTTCAGATATTCTCCCGGTGAAGCGAGAAGCAAAAAAAGTCATCCAGGTCAATCTTAGATTTTTTTAATTTTAATAATAAACTAATGATTGGGGCGCGGGTGGGTGTGTAGTTTTTTTTGCGATTTCGATTTGCTGTTATGCCATATGCAGCATTGTTCTATCCACAATATCTGGCCGAATAATTTTCATTTAATTTCCAACTAAATGATGAAGTATTAGAAATATTGGCATTCCTTTCAATGTCAATCTACGCATGGCGAACTGAGTAACTGTGCAGAAGTTGACATTGGGAGTGAACAAGGACCAGCAATCAGTAATATCTATCTAACGTACAATTTATTTTCCAACTGATTAACATCCTACAGCAAATTTTAACTTTTTGTGTCTGCTCAGCTCCTATTTATATCGAAGAATCTAGAATATGTCTAAGTGGAAAATTCATATACATATACGTTGAGGACATTTTATTTATTAAAACTCTTATTTGTTATGAAACTTATAAAAAACAGTTATTACCCTTAAAGCAGCACAAATGTAATTCACATTTTACACAATAAACATGTGTTTTGAAGAACAGCCTGGCAACTTGCACCTGGTATTATTGGGCGTGTCATCTGTGGATAATGATCAACTCCATCTAGTCTTTTTTCTTTTACTGGTTTACTTTCAAACTTTTTGCCGTTTTGGAGAAGGTTCTTCAATGCCTTTTTGTAAGCTTGGCCTACCTCGTTTGGACGACTTTGCGCTATATACAAGTTTTTCGGAAACTTTATGACGAAATTGAAGTAGATCGTAAGTTTTGCTTCTTCTTATACCCAAAGATTCGGTTTTTTTTCTATACTCTAGCCAAGAGTTAACAAGTACAACGTCAAATGCATGGGAGATCATTCTAAGTGTCTATTTTCTAGATCTTACATGGGATCGATATAATCGCAACAACAAGTCGGCCTTATCCACACCTCCCATATTTACGTTATATATTCTTACAGATTCTGGTCTGGGTACTTGTATGTGAGTGTTTTTGTTTTTTATCCCAACGCTTGCAGTCGTTCTGTATCCCGACTCCAACAAAATTTGAGGCTAAATACACTGGCTTGTTGTCGTACCATTTGGTTATAACAATTTCATCTCTGCTAACAGCTGTGTCGTGGGAGACCCGGCCTTTTTTCTTAAGCTCTTTATCGTCCAAAAGCGGAGGATTTTGAAATCATTTGATTCTTATGGTCCGAACTAAAAACAAAAAAAAATGTATTGAGTTTTATTGATGTTGTGATCTATAATCTCTTGTCACTACAACTAACCCGCAAAAATTTATTTGGATTGTAAATATTGCAGAAGTTAGTCACTTGTAAAGTAATTATCAAAGTTCATTGTTTTTTTCAGTGATACGGTTGTCCATTTACATTTCTGTTCCAGCTCCGCTGCCGAACTTCATGAATTGCGCAGATATTTCTGTCGTAGAGCTATACAAGAAAGTCGTAATGCCACTTTGTTCAGCCAATATACAGGGTAATTCAAATTCGACCCTCAGAAACCATAAGAGATACAATTCAACCTCAGAAACATAAGAGATACGAAAAATTTTAAATTGGGACAAAGTTGCGCTTTTTAAAGCTGAACCAAATGCCGTTTTAAAAATTTCGATTTTCCTAGTACTTCCGAAGATATCCGAAAAAAACTGAAAATTCGATTTTTTGTTTTTATTTATTTCTAACCTTATTTATTACTCACTTCAGTCAAATGATCAATAGTTCTAAAACTAATGTGATATCGCAGGTCTGCAAATATTTGCCTCCTTTCTAAATCTTGCTGTTCCTGAGTTTTAAAAGTAGAAGCTAGTGACCTAACGTTTAAAATTGCTTTTGATTTTTCTATGTGTCTTTTCGATTTAGCATGGTTTACCAAATCTGATTTTTTTGCTCCTATTATGATGTTGCAAGCCTTACATTTTGCTTTCAACTTGTCGTGCTCCACAGGTTCTAACCAACCTTGAAAGATTGGCATTTCCAGCCAAGAGGATGAAAACTTTTGTTTTCGAACCGTTTTCTTTTTATTTTCTTCCTGCCGATCCTGCTCCAGGTTCAGTCCCTCATTATTTGTGTTGTTCTCAAGACAAGCACTTTCTTGGGAAGTATTATTACTAATCGAATCTAAACTTGTCTCTTCAGTCTCCGTGGATGACGATGGTGTAGAGGTTTCATTTGGTACTATTTTTCTTTTAAAAAATGAAGTTATGGGCTGTTGTGATCGTTGTGAACTCATTTCGACTGATATTGCGGACTGTTTAAATCTAAAAAAAATAATCAACTTTCAAATGTGAACCAGAGACCAAAATGAAAAAAAAAAGCCTCTCGGATTAACCCGCCAAATAAATTGAATAAAAGGCACTTCAGATTTACGTAATCTTTAATTTAGAAACGCACCTACCTACTTTAATTTCCAAAGCACTGAACTTCGCAACACCTGAAGGTCAAATATACTCGGCACTAGGACACTCTGGTAAAATAAACAAAAGAAACAAAGAGCAAACCTATACAAACTTTATGATGCAAAAAAAGCGTTAAAAAACTACTGAGTCTTTAAAACTTTAAAAGTGTCGGTTTTTCGCTGCAATTTGCCAGGCGCATGCGGACGTCCTTGTCGGCGTCTGTACTCTTTACCAATCTATAAATAAATCTATAACACTATAACAGCTGTCGGTAACGTCGGTGTCGACTGTCGTTTTTCGTGTCGGATTCGGACGGAGTTTGAATTATTGAGGATTGCGTATACAGTATACTGTCCTCTGCTCCCTTGCAAAGTGAATACATACTGCACTGGCACTATATTTACTAACATGTATTACAAAAATTGAATTATGCATCTGTTATTCTATAGTTATATTATCGGAATTTCATAGTATTGGAAATTATGCTACGTATTGGCCAATTTTTGTCTACCGCCGCTACACCGCCACCGTCAATATAATCCGCTACAAATAGCAGAATTCCGCTACAAACGACAACACTGATGCCCAACGGATCGCGACGTCCTACCAGAAGAAAATTGCACGCGTTCGTCGCCGGTTCGACGAACGGAAGGTGCGCAAAACGCGAACGTTTCACGTCACTCGACCGTCCGACGCCTGCGTCGAAACACGAATGAATTTCTTCGTTCGACCTTTCGGATTTCTCAGGTTTACCCCTAAACGGTTTCACGTACTCTTGAACTCTATCTTCAAAGTGCTTTTCAACTTTCCCTGTACGGTACTTGTTCGCGAGTTTGCCACCCACTTAGGGCTGCACTCTCAAGCAGCCCGACTCTAAGTGGGCGGACATAACGGAACGCCGACCATCGCTCTGACCATAGCATCGAACCCTAGCATCGTTCACAAAAAATTATAAACGCATAGTTTTTAAATGTATATGGTCATAAGGGAGCGCGAAGCAGCGCTCCGCGCATAGGTTGAAGCCAAGGCCTGGGACCATCGAACCGAGCTTAGTATTTTTTAGACCTTGCACCAAGGGGCATGCTCGTTTAGTTTGTTGAAAAGGTAATCAAAAGTAGATATCTTCAGTCTCATATATTTATTCAAAAAAAACGGTCTAAATCTTTTCTTAAGTCCTGATATAGATGATGAAATTCTCCATAACATAAAAAAACGTTTTTTGTTGAGTGGATGCACTGTTCTTTATTGTGATGGATTATACAGGTACCACATTTTAGCACTTGGGTTTCATAAAATGTCTTCCTCACCTGACAAAGAGGATAATCCATGTTTATCTCAGCCTCGTTACAGTTTAACAGGCGCAATGGCGCAAATTAGCGAAGGTCGAAGCTTCGTTATGACCACTGTTGAGCGAGGCTCAAAGCAAGGGTCGACAGTACCATGCTTTGGTCGGAGCGATGGTCCTAAGCGAGGGTCCCCGTTATGTCCGTACCCTAAGGAGAGATCCACGCGCTATCGGCAACGGTCGCTACGGGACTGGCACCCTCTATGGGCTATGGCCCCGTTCAAGAGAACGTTTGCCGTGATTAATAAGCAGGGGGAAAAAAATTATTATAAGCGCATTTTCTTTTTGTAACCTTAAAGTTTAAAGTCCGTAATGCTGTAACGAAACTAATTCATCATCATACATCTCTATTATTTTGGTTGCCGGTAGAAAAGGCCGACCGCCAAGAAAACGAAGAGAAGACTTAGGTTAGGTTGAAGAAATTAGATTAGATCAGACTAGATTCCTTGTGTTAACTTCTGGCTACAATAAATATTACTTTATATTCAGCCCCTTAGTTTTTGAGCTTTTCCAAGTGAATAACCCTCTACGAACGATTCCGCACCCCTAAGCGACCCCCAGCTCTCCACTGCCTCGCTACAATGCATTGTATTGGTTTATACTAAATTCCATAAACATATTCATAACTAATGCCCTTGAAAGATGGTTAATTTCAACTTTTAAAATACAATTATCAATAAAAACTAAATCTGAATCTGTCAAATACTAAAAGAAGAAGAAATAACCAAAAAACGAATATTGTGTTATTAATTGATGAATAACATTTGGTAGATGTAGTAAATTAAGGAATAATTTTATGATTAACTTTATATTTATATTTATTAATTAAGTTTATGGAATTGCATTGAAAGCAATTTGTGCATATAAACGTCGCCTAAAAATATATACGAATACGAATTTCTGTAATTAATCATGTGTTGGTTCTGAAAAGAACCGTTGTTCAACGTCGTCGTCGTCGTCAGCAGTGTAAAGTTGAGTTAAAACTAATAAAAAATTTCAATAGTACTTTTAAATATGTAAGAAAAACACATTGAGCTGTCCTTGGCTGAAAGGAAGGTAAATTAATTTTTTTTTTTAATTTTCAAAAGTTTTTGGGGAGAATAACTAAATTTTAGTGTTACTGAGAGTTAATTAAATTAAAAGTAAATTTTATACATGCTTTTTATAGCTGAAACTTGATGAGAAAATTAAGGACAAACGAATTTCTGTAATTAATCATGTGATGGTTCTGAAAAGAACCTTTGTTCAACATCGTCGTCGTCGTCGTAGTCGTCATCATAAAGTTGACCTGAAACTAACGAAAAATTATAGTAGTACTTTTAAATATGTAAGAAAAACACTTTGAGCTGGCCTTGGCTTCGATCAATGTTGTTGCATGCAAAAAATATGCAAACAACACATTAATCTACTAAGCCCTTCCACCCACGTCAAGGTCACACAGCTCCATGGAAGGATACCTTTTAGATTAGAAATAGGTAAATAAATATTTCACCTAAAACTTATCTTTTTGTTACCCCAGTGTAATTGTCATACTATTACAGTACTTGAATTACACTAGAGTATTTGTCACAACATAAAACATTTAAAGTTGCAAAAATTTAATGAATGAAACACTAAAAAAAAGTTGGGTACGTTAATCTTTAAACAGTTTATGTCGATTTTGTGTTTTTTGTTTTGTGTGTTAGTATTTAAAGTGATTACACTTAAATGTCCAGATTTAAGTGTTTTAGTACCACTTTAAACACTGGTGTATTTTGTGTGTTTTTAGGTTTTTTGTTTTTGATATTTTTTTGGGTTTTATTTTTATACATTTGTTTGGGCAAATATACAATATGTAAAGTTGTATCGAAATGTCATATTATCGAACAAATTTCTAAGTAAACTTTACATTCTGTATATTAATTTTGTTTGTTGGTTTTTTAGTCCTATTCTATTATCCTATATCTACAACAGAGACCAGAGGGGAACTTAAACACTATGCGCATCTAAAACTAACTTTAATTACTACAAATTTTTTTGGGTCAATTTTAAACACCTACACACTGTATGTGCGAGACCATCTGAAAAACGTACCCAATTTCAGATTGACCACACCAAACTGTAAACACTTTAAATTGATTTTGTTTTTTTTTACATTTTTTTGGTAAATATAAAAAATTCAAAATTGCCAAGTTAGACCAAACTCATCTACACTTTGCTATCAATTTAAAATACTTTATATTAATTTTTTTATTTTTTTTTCCTTCTTGGAAGGGGGCTGTCCAAATAGGGTAATAGCTTCCATCGCTTTGCGCTGACGAATTCTCGCCTCGATTTCCGCTATTTGTCTGGCTTCATCCCTCTGATCCTCTGTCAGTTGGTCGCTAATCGTGTTCGAGGTGCCAGCCATATCAGCGACGGATTTGCGCATTTCGAACTCCACATCGGTGAGATCTGGACAAATGGGGTTGAAAAATTGCTCTTTTGAAATTTGCCCCAGGTGCGCCTCACTCACTTCTCCGTCACTGTCCTCGATTTGTTCTGGCGTCATAGTCGGTTTCGGCTCTTTTTCTGACCATTGCTCTTCTGGTGATGATGATGATGGTGGATGTCGTGGTGTAGCAGAGGGCAATGGTCGTAGCAGTAGCCCAGGTTGTGGCGATCCTCTTGGCGGCCGAATCTGCACGTCTGACAAAATCCGAATTTTCGACGATGATTTATGCGTGCCGGCCTGTGATGATTGTGATGGCGCCAAGTAGGTTTTCGGTTCGTTATGTCGCTTTTTTCGTGGCCGCGCTCTAGGTGGTAGGGCGATGGGTGGTGACATCAAAAGAGCGTCTCGGTCGTAAATCACTGATGGTCAATCTCCAATCTTCCTGGTTCCATCAACACGTTGTAACGCCTTTACGTACCGGTCCTGGTACGGTTTTTGCCACACCTAGGGGTAGGTGCTTCGAAACTCGGGCGCCACCTTAGTTTTATTTGGAGAAGCGTAACTAAGGAACTCGCTTCGTATACCTGGGGAGCTTTTACACAGTCGAAGACAGAGTTCACGTTTATCTGTAAATGGATGACGGGAGTGGGACAAAAATAAGGAAACACAGGGTTGTCAGCTAAACTAAACAAGTCATGTTAACCAGTAAAATAACAGTTAACAACCATTCTTATCCTTACTTATTTAAAAACTCTAACACAACAGAACAAACGGATAACAACACAGCCTCGTGTTCAAATCAATAAACGGTACAGTCGGACCTGGAGATCCCAACTAAATTAATACGGTAACTTTGAAACGGAAAGCAAACGGACAACACAACCTAGTGTTCAGAACGGGGAACGGTGCGGAAACTAAGACGGTATCGAAACGGTTTTCCCAGCCAGGGTAAACAGACGGTTACGGTATGAATGACGGATTCGGACGGTATGAAAACTGTGCTCTGGGGTCAAGTCTCAGTCGGGGTCAAAGAATCGGCCGGAGCTGACAGTCCGAAGAAATCAGTTCGGAATGACCTGGGTGAGATCAGGTTTGGTTACAGGATTTCGGAGCCGTGGCCTTCGAAGTTAACCGGCAGTGTTATAACATCCAGTACCGGCGGTCCGAAGGAAACAGTTCGGAAATACCTAGGTGATAGTGAGATTGTAGCCTCCGGAGTTGACCAGCAGTGTTATAACATCCGGTACTGGCAGTCCAGAGGAAACAACTCAAATCACCGAGTGGTTTTCGGAGTCGTGGCCCTCGAAGTTAACCAGCAGTGTTATAACATCCTGTACTGGCGGTCCGAAGGAAACGATTCCGAAATACCTTCCCCTTCAAAGCTTGCCCCCAGGAACAATAAAATTTACCGTTCAGCTGGCTGAAGCGTCGGTCGGTAGTCACTAGTCGATGGTCCGGGATGAACTGACGAACTCACTCCCTGTGCAGCGCGCGGCGCATTACCTGGTTACCAGCTCGCGAGTCGCGACGGCGCGATGTTGCTTCGTTTACGCTACCGCGGCTGCGCGCTGAACCTTTATCGATCGCGGCGGTGCGTTCACCATTCTGTCGCGAAGACGCATTGTACCTTAAGCGTGTGAGGCTGCGCATTGTTTTCTTTAAACTAATACTACATATTAACAAAAAAGTTAGTAACTTCGTTACAACGTAATACCGCATTGTCCAATGGGAGCTCACTTCGGTTTCAGCTTTCGAACTGTACGGACGTGTTTTTGGATTGTGATTTGGGTATTTTTGAAAACGGACTTTTTGGCTTTTGGAACGGACTTTGAATCTGGATTAACGGAAAATCGTGTGTGTACGGGAGTAGTGAAAGTTTCTTCGCGACTTTCGGGGAGCGGGAAAGCTGTCAGTGGCGGAAATTGTGAAATTTGCGGAAAACCAGTGAAAATCGTAATTAGAAGGTGCTTTTTGGTTTTGCGCGGGGTGAATTTAGTAGCCCTTTGGGCAAATTAGTGGGTGCGTAACGGAAAGTCCGGCGTTTTCCCAGTGAAAACGGGAGTGAAAAGTTGGTAATTTTTACAAAAATTATTAATAGTGGGTGCGAGAGAGACAAAACACAACCTTAAAACGGACACCGGCGACAAATTGTAAGTAGGAATATATTTTTTTGGTGTTTGGTCGATTTGTTGGGCTGAAACGTCACTGAGGGTCCTCTTTGGCAAACACGCATCCGAAGAGATCCGCGGGACCGCGAGGAACCGCGAGATACCACGGAGAAGACGCGATTTCTGAATCCTAAGTATTAGGAGCGCAGAAGATCCGGTCGGGCAAATTCGTGTATCTACTGGTATAGTATACCAGTGCAAAAGTGGACAACCCTGGTTTTGGGCGGAGCTATAGTTTCGAACAGCGGCTCGGACGCCATTTTGTTTTGTGCCTTGTAGGAGGAGTCGGTTTTGTGTGGGCGGTGTACGGACGACATTGGTGGTGAATTAGAGCGGCGGTTAGGCGAGGAACTCGGTGCAGGATTACTCCTGTGCTCCCGCTAATCAAACTAAATTAACGGTACGCTAAATTGTCGTAACGGTAATCAACTTAGCAAATATCGAATTGTGGACTTTGTCGTTTTTCGAGTTTTGGGGACTTAGAACATTTACGGGATTTGTGGACTTAGAAACTTTTTCTGAAAATAGTCTCTTGGGAATAACTCGGGAACTAAAAATAAGGGGGAGCTGGGAACTGGCAACAACTGTCAAGGGTACTGTCAGGACACTCGTAAACACAGTTGGGGGGTTTTTTGAGTAAAACACGCATGCGCGTGGTGTATTTCTGTGCGCACGAAGCGTAATTTCGCATACTAGCACGATACGTAGGGAATAGGGTAGTAAATAAAAAATAAAAGTGGGGGGGGTGTATGGACAGGCATTCGCCGACGACCAGGTGGTCCTGGTCGCGGGGGTGTCTGTAAAGGAGATTGAGAAGAAGTGGAAGGAGACGTGGGATGTGTGTAGAGAGTGGGAGGAGAAGGGTAGAATGAGGTACAATGAGGGTAAAACAAAAGCAATGTTTATGGAACTTGGAGGTAGGATTCGACCTCCGGTAGTTAGAGTGGGTGTAGAGAGAGTGCAGTGTGATGAGTGGATGGATCTGTTAAGGGTGAGGGTAGACAGGAAACGGTTGTTTGTGGAGCATGCGAGGAGAGTAAGGGCGAGAGTAGGAGAAGTAGTGACGAAATTAACGGGGTTGTGTAGGAATAAGGGACGGGTGGATAAGGGTAAGGTGAAGATGATTATGGAGTGTGTGGGGACACCGGCGGCTCTATACGGGGGTGAGATTTGGGGTATAAGGGGAAGGGATAGCAGGGTAAAAAGGCACCTCGCGGCTGCTGAGAGGAAGTTTCTGTTGGCTGCGGTAAGGTGCTACCGCACCGTGGCCACGGATGCGCTCAGGGTGCTGTGCGGCTGTCCGCCATGGCACCTGAGGGCTCAGGCAGCGGCGAGGTTCCGGAGTGAGAGGGAGAGAGAGAAAGTGGATAACGCCGCGAAGGAGAGTGATAGGGCATACCCAGGGTGGGTTGTATGGAGAGGGATGAATGAGTGAGTGATGGAGGTCAGGAGAGTATGGATGGACGCCAGCGCGAAGGAGGGATTGACGAGGATTGCGGTGGTGATGGAGAGGGGAAGGCGAGTCGTCAAGTTTGATGGACGGGAGAGAGGGAGCACGACGGCGGAACTAAGGGCAATTGAGGAGGGGGTGAATGTGGTGAGTGAGTGTGAAAAGGGGGGATATTTGTTGGTCACCGACAGCCAGGCGGCCTGGGGTATGGTGCAGGAATTTAGCCTGCACAGAGTGGTGGAGAGGATCAGGGGGCGAGCGGCGGAGTTGAACCGGAGGGGATGGGAGATCGGGATTGAATGGGTGGAAAGAAAGGATAAGGGGATCCAGGTGGCTCACAGGTTGGCAAGTGAAGGGGGAGTGATGGAGGACCTTGGGGAGTGCGAACTCTGGGATAGGAAGGGGGTCAAGAAGGAAATGGAGGAGTGGATACACAAGGAGTGGCAGGAGGAGTGGGATAAGTCGGATAAGGGAAGAAGAGTATATGAGGTGTGTAAGGAGGTTGGAAGGGATAGGTTGCCGCTGTCCTTTAAGGGTGCCCAACTCTTAACAGGACACGGCAACCTAGGGGAGTACTTGGCGAGATTTAAGTTGGTGGAAGGAACGGGTGAATGTGAGTGCGGTGGAGGGGTCGAGTCGAGTGAGCATGTAATTGATGTCTGTGAGAGGGATGATAGGGTGAGGATGAGGACGGAAATGAGAGAGAGAGGAATAGTCTGGGCCTCCGTACAGTTAAGGCGCGAGGGGAAGACGGACCTGGGTAATGTGGCCTTGGTTAATGATTGGGCGGAGGGGGTCATGGGGGAGGAATAACCGGTCCACCAGACTGGAGAGGGTATCGGTAAATTACGTTTAGGTGTACATATTGTAAATAGTATAAGTAAGATGTTAGGGTTAAGATCAATGTACATTTTGGAGAAGTTAAACGATATAAAAAACAAAAAAAAAGAATAAAAAAATGGAAGAAAACAAAAAAAAAACAAAGGCAAAACAAGAAAAAAAGAAGTTAAAAAAAAGAGGGGGAAAAAATAATGGAAAAAAAAAGAGGGGGAAAAGACAAAAAGAAGGAAAGAAGGAAAAAGAGAAAAAAAAAAAAAAGAGAAGAATAAAAAAAAAAAAAAGAGAAAGAGGAAAAAAAGGAAGGAATAGGAAAGGAAAAGGAAACAGGGTTCAGCTTTCCCCGGGAATTTTAGGAGACGTGGAGGTTGGTGGGTTCCCTTGAGAGTGGTTTCGTGAAGATGGTGGGTTATGGACACGGCTTAAGCCCTAAAAAGGGTCAGGTGGCTCAACCTTTCTCGGTATGTCCAATGGGAGCAACAATAATTGTGGCAGCGACAATAATCGTGGTGGTCCACAATCATTACCACCATCACCATCAACCACATTGCCACCATCGGGACCACTGACGACAGCATTGACGTTTTGATGGGCGCGTTTGCGTATATTATATACGACTACAGACGGATCCGGTCTTACCGCAAACACTTCGCGGTGTACCACATTCCGCGTTGTGAGCACAGTGATTGGGAATGTGAAACGACCTTGCATCGGATGCGGCCCCACGAAAATTCGAACCTGTGCAGGAGCGCCGACTCGCGACATGGCGACATACAACTGGCCGTGAGCAAAGCAGCGACTGGTGAGCGCAATCCCTACCCGCTTAAAAGTTTGTCCTTGCGACTTGTTAACAGTCATAGCGAATGCAAGGCGTACCGGGAATTGAGTTCGCTGTATGGGCGAAATCAATTCTGGAACGGTACTGCGCAATACCATACGTGGTAGCCAAATTATTTTCCCCTTAGACGACGTTTCCAATTCGAGCAATTGATCCTGCATTCTTCGTACCAACAAGCTGCATCCGTTACACTGTCCGTTACCCAGATCGATGTTGCGCAACAACATCACTTCACCGAAACTCCAACTTTTAACCGCAAATCGTGCGGCGGCAAATTGGACGTATGGATGCCATTCAGAACATCAACGGGCACATACAGGTCATTGGGTTCTTCTTCGTTATTATTGGTGGTGGGGGGTTGAGCTGCTGCTGCAGCTGCTCCCGGTACAATATTGGCGACGACATCTTCTGTGGCTGGTAGAATGGCTTGTACCACAGGTGGTGGTGGTGGTGGTGGTGTTCGCACTATCCCGTCATCGTCCATACAGATGTTTAGCATCAGATCTTCGTCGCCAATATTGTTATTGTCACGATCGGGGTGTGGTGGCATTCCGTTATTGGCTTGTGGTGCTGCTGCTGCTGGTTGTTGCTGCTGCTGTTGCTCCTGTTGGTGTCTTGTTCGTTGACGGGCGCCGGCCGATTATCGCTCAGTTGGTCGTCAACGGAGAAGAAGGAACAGACCTCACCGGGAAGCAATTCCAACACTTTGTCGTTAATTTCGCTAACTTCGCCGTTGGTTGGACATAAAATGACGCGTTTGTGTATAATAATATATAGGGTGTTCTATTTAAAATAAGAAAGTTGTAATCGACTTCCGGTATAAACGGAAGTGCAACCATCTTGAAAATATTTTAGTTGGATTGGGCATGCCCACATCAGTATCCTGCCAAATTTTCAAAACTCTCCTATTTATACTTTTTCCAATATCAATCGATGTCTTTCGTCGTGGGACACCCTGTATACATCTATGTCCATATATACACAAAAGCTATTTGGCCATTTAAAATCCGTCTCGAGAACAAGATCAATGCCCCAATGCCAGCATACGTTCATTTTCCGCTATTTACAGTTTTGCTCTGAGAGTCTAGCCACGACGCAGCTAGACATCTTCGGTCTCCTTTTCGAGTAAGTTGTCTGCGAGCTCGTTCCAGCATCTTACTGCGTCAGTATCTGCGGTTCTGTTGGTTCTGAAAGCCCATTGATTTCGCGCGAGCGTGCGCCTCGCCGCTATCCGATTGTTCAAAGAGCAACTTTCAAGGATGTGCTGCAGCGTTTCGTTCACATCCCCGCACTTGCATTTTACGCTTTCTGTGACCAAGGCAAAACGATCTAAATATGCCCCGGTCGCTAGCTGGACTCCCTTAAAAGTGAGTGGCACGCGATCGGTGCCGATTTCGGCGCAGCGTTTATGCAATTCCCTTCCCTTGTCTGACGGTCCACGGACAGTACATGTCAGGCCCACGCCCAAACCATCTTTTTCACGATCACTATTTTTGGTCAATACCGCATATTGAACGCAGATGGCCCACGCTCAGATCCCACAACATGGCATCTCTCGTTGAAATCCTTCTGGATTTAGAATCTGAGTCGGAAAACGAAGAAATAATTTCATTGTACTCGTTATCGCAAAAAAGAAAGAAAAGACGAAATGCTTACTTAAATGCAAGGAATATCCGAGGAGAGTTTTTGTTAACTGAGGAAGTTCCAGACAACTTATTTACTGTTTGGTTTCGACTCAACAAAACTCAATTTGAGGAAATACACGAATTATTAAAGAATGACATTACGGGGCGAGAATGCACTGCTCAACCACCCATCAGGAGCAAAGAAAAATTGGCCGTGTGTCTCAGGTAAGATTGATCACCATTTATTAGAAGTTATAACAAAAATTTCTGTTTTATTACTTTATTTGAAAAATAAAAACACACGTTTTCTAAAGACACATGAACGACCCTAAGGTAATTAAAGTTTCTTGTGTTTCTTCCTTTTCCTCTACTAATGCTGGGGAGGATTGGGGCAATGTAGCGGAACATGAAGTTGAGCTGCCAGTTCTCTCGGAGTATGAGGGAGAAAGACATGGCAGAGAAGTAATAGCCTCAAAATCGTTCTCACCACCTGCTTGTGAAAAAGCCTCATATATTATATTGTTTGGAGTTTTTTCAGGAAAACGTAAAGATGAACTGGCAGTTTCTTTAGAAAATGAGGGACCAAACGTAGGTGTTCTAGTACTAGTAGTTGCCTCAAAATCATATTTTTTCTTCCGTTTGTGACACAGCCTCATATATTCTGTTTCGAATTCGTCGTTGGTACTTTACTGGCAGCCCTTTTGTGGTATAATACATTGACAAAAAAAAATTGGTACAGTGCATCATCTTGCAAAGAATGTGGTGAATCATATTGGAGCACTGCTTTCTCATGGCATCACGTTCTTTACTTCTTTTTTCAGCATTCTGTATGAAGCGACGAATGGCTACTTGGTCGTTTTGTTTATATGTACGTTTAACTACACGTATGTGTAGTGTGGAGATGAGTCGGCAGTCTGACTTGTTTCCAGCTCGGTGGTAGTTTCATTTTCAGGTTCGTCTTGGATAGTTTCAGTTACTGTCTCCCCGTCATCAAGTGGATTGCTTTCCGCCAAAGGTTCTTGCTCTATGTTTGTGCAAGTAGATCGATTTTTCATATATGGTATGAGAAAGTCCCTGTGCTGTTGGTATGTCCATGGCCTTTGAATTTCCGCTTTAGCACCACTTTTTTAAATTTTTTGTCTTCGTAGTGCTTCCCGATGATGCTCTCGAAGTTTACGCCACTGTTCTTTCCCAGTTTTGCCTAAAAACTAAATAAAAATGAAAGTGACTAATACATCATTAACTTTTTAGTACAATATATGAATTAGCATTTCAGAACAATGATCAAAATCTAGCAAATAGAGTTTAATTTCATTTTGGTTTTAGGTACTTGGCAACTGGGGATATGTTTAACTTAACTATTGCTGCTGGTTATAGAATGGGGGAGAGGACCGTGTCAAACATAGTTTCTGAAGTATGCAACGCATTGTGGCGTCGATTGCAACCTATCTATCTATATGCCTACACCATCTAAAGAACTGTGGGAGAATATATCTGTAGAATTTAAAAGAAAGTGGCAATTGTACAATTGCGTCGGGGCAATTGATGGAAAACACATCTCCATCAGAAAACCACTTCACAGTGGTTCTTCATTTTATAATTACAAGCACTATTTTTACGTAGTTTTAATGGCCTCGGTAGATGCTCACTATCGCTTCACAACTATAGATGTACCTCCATGGGTAGATTTAGCGATGGGAACATTTTCTATAACTTCCCTTTAGGAGCTATGTTGCACAATGGTTCTCTGGATTTGCCTGAACCCAAACTTTTACCTGGACAAATTGAAAACACTCCTTATGTGTTTGTAGGAGATGAGGCATTCCCACTTCTGCCGAACTTAATGCGACCATATCCAAGAGTGAAAGTAACGGACAATTTCCCTAATAAGGTGTTTAACTACAGGTTATCTCGGGGCCGGCAAACTGTAGAATGTGCTTTCGGAATCTTATCAGCACGGTTTCGCGTCTACAAAAGGCCCTTTTGACTGTAAATTACAGACTGTTGATAGTATTGTGAAGGCAACGGCAGTGCTTCATAATTATTTAAGAACTAAGGTTGTACAATCGAACACGCCAGATGTAGACGACGAATTTATGATAAATCGCAATTGTAACCATTTACGTCCATTACAACATAGTAGGATTCGGGGGTCAAGAGAAGCTTTTTTTATTCGGGAAAAATTCAGAGATTGTTTCAACAGTGCACAAGGATCGGTGGAATGGCAAAATAGAGCAATTGAGAAAGGACAATATTGACATTTAAAACATCACTACTAACCAACTGGACTACATTAATTGATACTCATACAACGTTTCGTTACGTATAGTTCACACATATCTTTTAGCAGTATTAAACTAAATGTAAAATTTATTTGAATTCAACATAAAGTATGCAATATAAAAACTTTTGATAGTTAACCGTTTGATTTCAATTCAGCGCCTATTTTTTCCCAAATTTGGTCTTTCAGCTTTGTTCTCATATATTCAGGATGACTGATTAAATCGTACAACAAAGGATTTTCTCGCACAATTTCAATCAAACGTTCATCGTCGACCATTTTGAATATTTAAAAATGCTGCGCGTGCCCCACGAAATTTGTGCGGAGAACACAAACCATCCCACGCTCGGGTGGCAACAAAGTGGGCTAGCTCTGACCTGGGTCCAACATGCGCTACTCCGTTTGAAATCATCTGATACAAAATAACACATGAGTGGGGAGCGCGTGTGCTGTGCGTGGACTGGGTTCAATTTGCGGCGGGCTTAAGTGGGTAGGGCCAGTGGGAATCTCGTTAATCCATTCATGCGCGTCACTAATTAGATGACGAGGCATTTGGCTATTTAAAATCTTTATTTATCAAAAATATATAGACATGTACAGGGTTATTGATTGAATTTAAACCACCCCAATACAAGCTATATTTTTAATTTTAGAAGAAAACTTTCCATACGAAAGTGATAGATACGAAGGTCAACTATATTTCTAGATACATTTTACCCATACAGGATGTCTCAAAATTACGTGGCTAACCAAACTTACCTTTTTTTAAATGCGATGCCATATTTTTTATTGCAAATTCGGATTCTACGATAAATTCTATGCCTATTTGATTAATATGTTCTGTATCGATATTCAATTTCTTTCTATCTATTGTTACATTTTTCCCGTGGGTTTAGACAAAGTCAATTAAATAATCAAGTGACTTACCTGAAGGAAATTTGATTGTAATTACATGAACAGTCCCGTCCAAAGTTTTTACATTGACTTTTAGTAGTGTTCTGTTCCACTAGAGCTTGTACGACGTTTATAGTATCGAGAAAATTTACTTTTTCTCATTCCTACTACTCTTGACAGCTGACAATCACCCGTACTCCAGCAGCTGATATCCATCCATTTACAGATTAACTAGATCGTCTGGGCGGGAAATTTAAATGTTTCACAGTTTGTTCCATTAAGAATTGTTTGGGGGGGTTGTAATAACTTCGGACGGGACTGTTCATGTAATTACAATCAAATTTCCTTCAGGTAAGTCATTTGATTATTTAATTACATTTCACAGTCCCGTCCTCGTTATTACATTGACTTGTAGTTTGTTCAGAGAAACTGAGACGATCTATGTTTGTTCATCACCTTAATTTATTACCACGAAAGGTAACACTTATTTTCTATAATAAACTAGGAAAAACAACATGTAACTTATATATATATTAATAATAATCTGTGATAGGATCACCAAATATTATAAACAAATAAACTTACAAAAAACAAAAACATTAGTTCTCTAAGCGGACTTAGCTTAGGATTTATCCTAAATGCGAAGCGTTTAATACCCCCAAAGCATAAGCGTTCGGATCCGTTACTAATGGTTTGTTATAAAAAACATTAAAAACAACTGAACGAGTAGTCCAGCCGGTTCTTTTTCGTATTTCTTCTATATTGACACACCCTCTTCTTGCAGCAGAAGTTGAGGCGTGCCTAACCGAGTGGCTGCTAAACATTACAACATTTATTCCACTTTTAGCTAAAATCTGTTTTAACCACTTGCTTATAGTTTGTTTGCTTGCTTTGTGTATTGGTTTTCTATGTGTTAAAATTAAGTAGTCTTCAAAGTTTCGCGTGGGTGATGTGATTTGAATGTATTGTTTAATGGCCGAGGCTAAACATAATGCGGGTTTTTCTTTGAAGAATGGTGCTATAATGACAGGTTGAAAACTGTTTATTTTTGTTGTTTTAATTTTATCTGAAACTCGTATTTCAATTCTATCTTCGTATTCTGTAATATTGGATATCTTTATTTTTGTAAAAGTCTCCACCCTGTGTCCAGAGCTTAAAGCAACTAGCGTGACCGTTTTTAGAGTTAGTTGTTCTATAGAAAGTGAATCCAGGGGAAACATTTTTTCTAAGGTGGTTAAAACTGGATGAGGGTCCTATGTAACATCATATTTGAGTGCAGGGGGGTTTGCATTGTAAAGTCCTCGGAAATATCTTTTGATCAGTGGTTCATCTTCCATGGTAATTGATAAAACTAGAGAAATAGCTGCTCTACAAGAGTTGATGGACGAATAAAATTTACCATCTTTAAATTGTGTGTCCAAGAACTCTATTACGTTTGCTAAGTTGTAAAAGTAAGGGTCTCTGTGTCTGCTGACACAGTAAATCCACCATTTCCTAAGCCACTGGTCGTATTGACTTAAAGTGGTGGTCCGAAGCGATCTAAATATGGCGTGGATGGCTGCAGGGGAAAATTTTCTTCTCTGATAGCTTTCCCTGATAAAAACCCTGCTACCAGGGAAAGGTTTTTCCCGAAGGGATGTTCGTTCCTGAAAGGGTTCGAGAGCGGGTTTTTATTAGGCCCAAATATGATTTCTTCAGAAATAAGTAATTTGTAGAATAGAGGAAACCACGGTTGTGTTTCCCATCTAGGGACAACCACAATTCCTTCAGCCTTGTCTGTTATTATTTTGTGCAAAACTTTTAGAATGAGGCAGAAAGGTGGGAATGCACTGAATTTGAGGTCTGACCAGGGTAGAGTGAAAGCATCCACCTCTATTGAGTTGGGGTCTGGTTTCCATGAGACATAAGTTATGCATTTTGTATTAAGTTGTGACGCGAATAAATCAATATTTGGAGTACCCAACCTGGAACAAATCTGATCATAGGCATCCTGGTGTAACTCATATTCCGCATCTGCATTTTTTGACCGAGATTCTCGATCAGCTTCAATGTTTGCTTTAGTGTTAATGTAAGATGCGAATAATGAGAGCTTTTTAGATTCACAATATTGCCAAATTTCTTTACCGAGTTTTGCAAGGTGTGGATATTTTGCCCCACCCCCTTTTTTATTAATAATTGCAATTGCGGTGACATTATCCAATTTTAATAGAATATTTAAACTTAGATGTTGTTTGGTAAAGGCTTTTAGCAGTGACGGACTGGGCCTAAATTTTATGGTGGGCTACTGTAGTGGCCGGCCGGCCCCTTATGACACGACCGAGAAAAATTAATTATTTAAAAAGTTCAAAGTCATCATAGGTTTTCATCAAAAAATAAAATATAATAATATTAATACTATCTAAAATCATTTTTTGATCACATAAATGTATACCAGGTGTCCAAGAGCACCCTGGACATAGGAGATTAACATGGGAAAACGGTTTTAATTTTTTTGCGCCTGTACGGCTGATTTGATTAAAAAATCGTATTAATGAAAGTTGTAGTACCTATCACGGACTAGTTTTCTGTATTTTTTTCGAATCTCTAACTTGAGCCCTTTCGTCGTAAAACACGAACAAAAATGCGAAAATTTAAACTTTTTACCTGCACTGTATAAGCGGTTGCCGAGCAACCGTACCCGCAACAATGACCTGTTTACCCGTTGCCCGACATCCGCCTATACAGTGCAGGCCAAAAGTTTAAATTTTCTCATTTTTTGTTCGTGTCAAGTTAGAGATTCGAAAAAAATTCAGAAAACTAGTCCGTGATAGGTACTACAACTTTCATTATTACGATTTTTCAATCAAATCAACCGTACAGGCGCAAAAAAATTAAAACCGTTTTCCCATGTTAATCTCCTATGTCCAGGGTGCTCTTGGACACCTGGTTATAACAAGTAAATAACAAAAAAAAATAAAAATAAAATAGTTTTTGAACACATAAATGAAAAAAACTCACATTTCTGGTAGTTATGGACCCATAACAGCTGACCAGTGTCTAGTATAGTAGAAGTGCTTAGCAGTGCATAGGTATTAAGTATAGCCCATTGTATCAAATCAAATCATTCTTTAGACCGCTTTGCTATAGTTCACATCCAAGTTAGAGAAATAAAAGTTTTTAAAAACGGATTTTGTATTATTATCGCAGTCGGTAGGATAAGGGCAGTTACAATCGAAGTCACGTTATCGGAACGATTCAATTGTTAACGCGAGTTTCAACTCCTCAGCTCTTATCGAACGTGATAGACTGTTTCGGACTCCGAAAAGTGATTGAGTTTGCTGTGCGTGTGTTACCGAACAACAGGACATCACTTCCTCAATTTGGGTTGTGCTACATAAGGCTCTAGAGGATCACCACGCAGGAAGAAAAGACTGACAACACCAAGGGTGAGTGCCCCAGTATTCCTGTCGCTTTTCCACTTTCCCTGGTTAGGAGAGTAGAAATAATTTTAAGTTTATTTTTTTTTTAAGAAAAGTTAAAAGAAAAAGTAAGAAAAAATAACTAACTGTTAATGAACAGAGAACTTGAAGATTTAGTCAATCAATTTGATAATACTTTAAATTTATCTAGTAATTTAAGACAATCTTCCAACATGCAGAACGCATCTAACGCTTCTCAAGCACCTCAAGTAAATTATACTTTACTTAAATTGTTTATTGACACTATTCCTCTATACGATGGAAATTCTATCACATTGAATAGTTTTCTATCAGCTGGTGACTTTCTTTTTTCAACATATGGTCAACCTAATGACAATGTTTTAAGAAACTACTTACTTCGTACTATAAGAATGAAGCTTACTGATAGGGCTCAAATTTTAGTTGGTTCAAGAAACGAATTAGATACTTGGAACAAACTTAAAACAGCTTTGTCAGATTGTTTCGGCGATAGACGTTATTTAGAATGTCTAGAACAGGATTTGTTTATGGCAACTCCTCATAAAAGTGAAAGTTCCTTAGAATTTGCTAAAAGGATACAAGTTCTAAGAAGCACGCTCGCTCAAAAAATTAATTCACTTCCAACTAACTAATGGACCAACCCACTAAAGTGATTTATTTACGGCAATACGATACACTATGTTTGAGAACTTTCATTAGAAGCTTACCTGGATTTTTGCAAAGTATAATTCGTTTGAAAAATCCCGATTGCATTGAAACTGCAATGAATTACATTATTGAAGAGGAAAACTTTCAATACACCCAAAACCTTTTCAAAAATCCAGTACAAGATAATCCTGCTTTTCATAACAAACCACAACATAAATCGTATTATCCATCCGTAAACCCCTCCATGTCATCTTACAACCGAAATTACCAACCTAATGCAAGTCATATGCAAAGACACCCGATTCCAAATCATTTTAATCAAAACTTAACTTACAATCGGTTTAGTCAACCTAACATGTTTGATAATCAGCCATCATTTCCAAATTACGGAAACAAACCTGCATTTCCACGAGGACCTATTAATATACAACCTCGACAACAACATATATAATATTCTTCCAAAAGAAAGTGCTAAAAATAGCAAAGTTAACATTATCGACTCTTTAAGATGTGACCACCTTAATCCTGAAGAAAAATCTGCTCTTACGAAACTTTGTAAACAATTTTCAGATGTTTTCCACCAAGAAAATCAAAAATTGTCCTTTACCAATAAAACAAACACACAATTAGAACAACTGACAAGATCCCCGTACATTCAAAAACTTACCGTTACCCTTTTGTACATAAAAATGAAGTACATCGATAAATAAATAAAATGTTAGAAGAAGGCATAATCCGTCCTAGCCAAAGTCCATGGAGTAGTCCAATATGGATTGTACCCAAAAAGTTAGACGCTAGTGGCAAGCAAAAATGGAGGATTTGCGTAGACTATCAATGCCAAGACTATTGACGACCGTTACCCTTTACCCAACATTACTGACATCCTAGACAAATTAGGTAGATGTACTTACTTTTCGACTATAGACCTTTCTTCTGGCTTCCACCAAATAGAAATGGATCCCAAATCGATTGAGAAAACAGCATTTAATGTCGAAAATGGTCATTTTGAATACCTTCGAATGCCATTTGGCCTAAAAAATGCACCTGCAACATTTCAGCAACAATGTTCTGCAAGTATTGCAAGGAAATATATGTCTTGTCTACATGGATGACATAATTGTGTTTTCAACTAGTCTCGAAGAACATATTAAACATTCCAATAACTGAAAATTGCCTCAATACTTATACGAATCAAATCATTTTTACCCTAAAACCTAAAGGACGTTATCACGTAATTCGAAGTAGTTTATTTCAAACCAAATTTCGATATTCTGTGTGTCTTACTGAAAACTATTGGGAAGAACTTATAAAATTCTTTAAAGAGCACATAAGTCCAAATAAACTGTACTGTTTATATACCAGGTGTCCAAGAGCACCCTGGACATAGGAGATTAACATGGGAAAACGGTTTTGATTTTTTTGCGCCTGTACGGTTGATTTGATTGAAAAATCGTATTAATGAAAGTTGTATTACCTATCACGGACTAGTTTTCTGTATTTTTTTCAGATCTGTAACTTGAGCCCTTTAGTCGTAAAACACGAACAAAAATGCGAAAATTTAAACTTTTTACCTGCACTGTATAAGCGGTTGTCGAGCAACCGTACCAGCAACAATGATCTGTTTACCCGTTGCCCGAGGTTTAATGACCCTAAAAAAGCTCTATTACTGGCCAAACATGAAATTAGATCTGACAACTTATGTGAATAATTGTGAAATTTGTCAACAAACGAAATACGACAGACATCCACCGAAAATTAATTTCAGTATTTCTCCTACACCTTCACAACCTTTTGAGAGCATTCACATGGACGTATTCCAAATTAATAGTGTCAAGTTTCTCAACAATTATTGATGTCTTTTCGCGTTATGCACAAACTTATGAACTCCAACCAGCTTGTACCGCTACAATTGTGTTAGATAATCTTGCAACTTTTTTCAGTCACCATGGCCTACCTCAACAAATAACATGTGACAATGGTACGGAATTAAAACGTCCTTGCTCTTAGAATTTTGCAAACTTCACAAAATTAAATTACACTTTACAACAGCTGGTAATTCCATCAGTAATAGTCCAGTTGAGAGATTACATTCAACTCTCATTGAATTATATCGCATCTTAAAACTTAAAAATTCCTCATTAATGCCTAAGGAATTAATGCAATTTTCTATAATAGGATATAATTCATCAATTCATAGTGTTACTAAACAGAAACCTTTTGATGTTATTAATGGACGTATTAACGCTTTAGATCCCTTTGATTTAACAGACGAAATAATCGTTAATAAATATATTAATGACAGAAAAGAAAGACTGAAAACTATATATCAGAAAATCTATGACCTTTCTTTAGAAACGAAAACACGAACAATTGAAAAACATAATAAAAACCGTGAAACTCCACCTTAATTATAGTGCAAATCAAAAAGTATTTGTTACTGACAAATCAGCTCAAAGAAGTAAAGATAAACCTCGAAGGAAAAAGCATTTTGTCGATCACGATATTGGTAAACAAAGTAATAACTAAAGACAAGAAGGTTATTCACAAATCACAGATTCAAAAACCTAGACTTTTTTCTGTTCCACAGGAAGATGAACCTGATGGTGCCATTCCTTCTTGTAGTTACACCGTTTGTGACACCAACTCATCTGACTGATGACAACCTCAAAACCATTCCATTAAAAGCACCTCTCCTTCCTTTTAATCTAGGAAATGCTAAAGTCGTAAACACCAAACATACATTCCTACATTTTGTAGAACTTACACCCTTAATTCACCAATTGAAAATCTAGAATACTTTTATGATTTTGTAAATAATTCGCTTAACATAACAAACTTTCAGGCATCGCAACTTACATACCATACTAATGCCATCAATTTGCTTAATCATGCAAAGTTCTTAATCCTAGAAGCTAGAAATAAGTTTAATAATATACGACCACATAATCGAAATAAACGTGGACTGATCAATGTAGTTGGAAAAGTCTCAAAGTGGCTTTTTGGGCTTTCAAAGCCATTTCAGAATTGCACTATCAGAAAACTACATTACAAAAAGAACTTTCTTTTCAAATTTCACTGACTAAACAGCTGATTGACAACTATAACAGTTCAATAACGATTTTGTACAACAATCAAGCTTTGATTAAGTCTCATATTAAAGCTTTTGAAAAATTAATAAATAAAACCTTAATTGACACAACTACTCTACTAAGAATTCAAAGTACCATCCTTCAAATAATCTTTAGTAGTCAAAACTTAATAACATTTTTGGATAACTTTTTTGGAAAATGCAATTATGTTTGCACAACTTAATGTTTTACATAGTAGTATAATTTCATACCATGAATTGGATACCATCCTTAAAGATTTGACAAAACTTTATGGAAATGATAAACTATTAACATTAAGTAATATTCAGTACTATTATAAACTGTCTGCTCTCCAAGTAACCTTTTCCAAAAATAAAATAATTTTTGCAATTCACTTTCCAATATTTCTCAAAGAATCCTTTGAAATGTTTCACCTTTTACCTATACCAATGAACAATTCCATCATTGTACCCCACTCACCCTACATGGTAATTGGAGCCGATTCTGCCGAATATGAAGAAGACGCCTGTCCGATGATCCTGATTTATGGCACAGGAGAATGGGACATTCTTCTAAATTTCCATCTACCAAACTGTGTGAAGTTTGTCTTCAAGGAAAACAGATTCAACTTCCTTATCGAAAAACTACCTGAGGATAGAAAAGCAAAGTTTATAATGGATGTGGTTTCAACAGACGTATGTGGTCCTATTAGTCCAAGGTCTTTAAAAGGTAAGCGTTACTTTGTATCTTTTATTGACCATTATTCACAATTTGTCATATGTTATTTACTTGAACATAAGAGTGAGGTATTTGAAAAATTCAAAATGTATATCAATCTGGTGGAAAATCAATTCAAGTGCAGGCCAAAACGCTTGAGATGCGACAATGGAGGTGAATATACATCTCATGAATTTAAAAATTACTGTTCTCAAAAAGGAATTGCTCTAGAATATACAGTCAAATATACCCCACAGCAAAATGGAGTTGCTGAACGTCTTAATAGAACTGTGATGGAAAAATCCAGGTGCTTAATATTTGATGCTCAATTAAATAAAGAATTCTGGGATGAGGCAGTAAGTACCTCAATATATTTATTGAACCGGACTAAAACATCAGCAGTATCAGAAGACAAAACTCCTGCAGAGATTTGGTATGGAGTTAAACCAGATTTACAAAAGTTAAGAGTTTTTGGTTGTAATGCATATGTTTTAATACCAAAAGAAGAAAGACAAGGAAAACTAGAACCAAGAAGTAAAAAGATGATTTTTATGGGTTACAGTAATAATGGGTATCGAATGTGGGATTCTGAAAAATCTAAAATTGTAATTGCCAGAAATGTAATATTCGATGAAACCAGAAAAACAAATACTCTTAATTTTGACTATATTAGCCCAGAGAATGACAAACAGAACCATATACAAGAACAAGAAAATTATTCAGTCAAAGAAGAAACACTTCAAGATCAAGATAATAATGAAAATATTGATCAACTAAATGACAATATAACATCAAAAGTGACCACAACTGGAATGAGAAATAAAAGAACAACTAGACAACCCAAAAGATTTGAAGATTTTGAAATGAATTTTGATGAAGATGTAATGTTGGCTTTATCAGCAGGAAACATCTATTCAGATATGCCAACTACATATGAAGAAGCTATCAAGGTAGGCCAAGGATGGAAAGAAGCTATTGATAGTGAACTAAGTGCTTTAAAAGAAAATAAAACCTGGGAAATAGTGGAAAAACCAAAAGACCAAATTGTGATTGACTCGAAATGGGTGTTTAAAGAAAAAGAAATAGACGGAAATATAGTGAAAAAGGCAAGATTAGTGGCACGTGGTTATAAACAGTGTGACGCGAACTATGAAATGTACTCACCTGTTGCTCGTATGTTAAGTGTTCGGATCTTGTTAAGTTTAAGCATAGGGTATGTATATTTGTCAATTAGATGTAAAATGTGCTTTTCTAAATGGCGAATTAAAGGAACCAGTGTACATGCAGCTTCCAGATGGCATACAGGGTGATAGCAAATATGTTTGCAAACTGAATAAAGCTTTATATGGATTGCGTCAAGCCCCTCGATGCTGGTATGAAAAGTTGCATATACATTTGGAGACTTTGGGTTTCAAACGTTCAAAGTCTGATCCTTGTTTGTATATGGCCAAAGACACTTATCTTGTTATTCATGTTGATGACGTATTAATGTTTTCTGAGTCATTACCTAAGTTAGACAACTTTAAACTCAAACTAATGTCAAAATTTAAAATGAGAGACCTAACTTTAAATAGTGCGGGTGTTACAAGGTTTAAGTTTTTGGGTTTGACAATAATAAAGAGTGAGGATAATTTGTTAATTAATCTAAAAGAAGTAATAAATTTTGATGATGAAATGAATATGTACCATCATCTGAACAAATTGCAGATATTTTTACGAAGGCATCAAGCCCAATAAAGTTTAAGTATTTTTGTGTAAAACTTAATGTTGTTGCGCATGATTAAGCAAAATAATGTATTTAATTTTTGTTCTCTTAATATTTCACTTTTTAGAGATAAATGCAAAATTGAAGGGGGATGTTGAATATGCAGTTTTGCATTAAGTATAAGTTAATAATATTAATAAGAAAGAAAAGAAGAAAAGGATGTTAAGGATGTCAATAATTTTAAGGTTAGAAGTATAAGAAGAAGAAGTCGTCGTGTGTCGAAGCGGAGTGTAAACTGCAAATACAAGTTGCTCTGTATTTTTAATCATTTTTGTTATAACACAATAAAGTTTAACAGTCTTTTTATGGTAATCTGGTATTTCACTGTGTAGCTCTGTCAACAATATGGACTTAGGAATGCTCCTAAATGCTGGAATATCAAATTTAATGAAATCATGTCAAGCCTCAATTTTAAACGATCAAAATATGACTATTGTTTGTACTCTAAGAAAGATGAGTTTTTGGTTTTATTTGTCGATGATGCCTTAATAACAGGAACAGAGCAGCAAGTGGAAAATCTACTAGAAAATCTGCACAAGGAGTTTAATATCAAAGAGAAGTGAAACTAGAGAAGTGAATACAATTTTGGGGATGGAAATTACGCTAAAAGGTCAGCCAAACCAGAATGATTAAACGACTATTGAAAGAGTTTAATATGACAGAAACTCGTACTGTGTCAACACCAATGCAAGCAAATTTTGACTTTACTGATGAAGATATACTTCAAAATGTATCTTACAGAAGATTAGTATGTAGCTTGATGTGCATTTCACTTGTAAGCAGACCAGACATATCCTATTCTGTATTCTATTTAAGCAGATGCCTGGACAAACCAACTAGTAGCTCATGGACAGCAGCAAAACGTGTTTTGAAGTATCTTAATGCCACAAAAACTACGCGTGTGGAAGTCCATGGATTTTGCGATGCGAGTTCTTGCGGCTAGGTTGTGCTGTGTATTTCAGGTCAATTTCCAGTAACGAACAAACAGAATGCTCCTTGGTAGCGGCAAGTAGTAGGGGCAAATCTTGTGTATCGCCACTCAAAACAGTTTCATTACCTCGACTCGAACTATGTGCCGCTTATTTATTAGACGACTTACTAATGTTTGTTATATCCTCTTATGAAATTCTGCTCACCATTGATGCAGTATATGCTTGGTCTGATTCACAAGTCACTCTTGCTTGGATTCTTAGTTCACCACACAGTCCACTTAAAATCGTATGTTAAAGAAAGTCTATTTACGACAAGGCACATCCAAAAGTTCAAATCAGAGGATCCTGAAGAAACATAAATTTCACCATTTTTCATTTAAATTAGTGCAACACTTAAAAGAGGTTGAGCGGCAAATACCTCACATCTTCTACTCACAACTTTATCACATTCTCCGTAAATAATAAACAGATTTTAGTAATCTTGGTTGGAATAACGTAACCGCTACGGCATATTTGCAGTTGTCAAAACACTCAAAACTAGTGTTATTAACATGCTCTGCAGGTCTCCAATATCACCGTGTGTCAAAAGCATGACCAACTAGAGTACCAGCTAATCCCAACCATGCAGCCTAATAAAAAAATGTTTATTCTCAAATAAAACGAAATGGGTTGGATTTAGGTATAGGCAAGTAAATTGAAACGTATAGTAATTTTTAATGCTCAAAATGATTCCGTCATAAAAAATGGGGGGTTTTATTTAAAAAACTTGAGATTTTTTATTTTTTTTAGTGGCAAGTTTATGATTTTTTTTTGACGACCCTGTATACAAATGAGTCATTACGCACCCTCAATTTAATAAAACGATCCTTTATTTACAATAACCCAAAGTTTTTATTGCAATATGAAATACGGTTTTGAGAGAGTACAAAAAGATGTTAGAGCGTTGCAACTGTCACTTTTTTGGAAAAACATCAAATATTCGAAAACGGCTAGAGATAGTCATAGGGCATTGTACACAAAAGTTGGTCAGAATTTTGTGAGGAATCCAAATATGTAATAATATATAGGGTTTTCTATTTAAAATAAGAAAGTTGTGATCGACTTCCGGTATAAACGGAAGTGCAACCATCTTGAAAATATTTTAGTTAGATTGGGCATGCCCACATCAGTATCCTGCCAAATTTCAAAAACTCTCCTATTTATACTTTTTCCAATACCAATCGATGTCTTTCGTCGTGGGACACTTTGTATACCGGCTCGACTTTAATCGAGCATTTAATACATTATACAAAAAGGTTTTTCCCATGCCAGCCGGGCCGTCAATATAAAACAAATTCTAGAAATCGCGAACATTAGGCATCTATTCTGGTCCTCGTCGTCGCAGTCGTCGTCGTCATCGGACTGACCAAATCGATGGAGACGTTGCGACACTAACCACTCACTAACACCAAACAGTCACAGCAGTTGTAACTACAACTACTGCAACTCCCTCCGCCGCCGCCACTTCCGTCTCCTTCATCACAACCTGTTCCACCACTTGCGGTTCCGTCACTTCCGTTACTTCTACTTGCGGTACCACTGCTACTACAGACTCCATCACTTGTACTGTTGATGTTGTCCCTGCTGCAGCGGCAGCAGCAATTGTTGTTGTTATTGTTGCTACTGGTGTTGTTGTCATCACTGATGTTGACAATTGGGAAACTGCACCGCCACCCCTTCCACCGCACGACGCCCGACACATCAATGACTACCTCGGTATCTGCGTCATTATGTCCGTCATCGTAGGAGATTGCTTCAGGATCGTGCAAACCCAACCTGGCCAAGGTCAAGTTCAAGTTATCGTCATTACTATACGTCCACGGCAACGCCAACCATCTTACGATTATAAACACCTGATTGCCATTGACCGCGCTTTGCGTTTCACGTGTAATTTTTCGGGATTTCCCTGTAAAACAAATCAACGTGAAAAAAAAAAAAAAAAAATGGACTTTTTGCAGTTTTTTTTATCTGTTCCGACTAAAAGGTTAATTACTAGCCTTCTTGCGAGGAATTCAAAAATGAGATTAAAAACAGACTTCCATTTGAAAATCAAAAGTTGGTGTTTATTCTGACTGATCTGGCAACACCGCAAAGTTCAAAATATTTTAAATAGAGAGATTGGACCCAACCTAGGCTACACTCGAAATTTCAACAAAAAATATTGAGTTGTTCTCTAGATACTTCTAATTAACCATCACCGTGAATCACCCTATATAGTATATTATTCCTAGAAAAAATAAGTTTCAAAATTGTTGCTGTTCTGGTGGCTGTAACGAGTTGGCAGTAAATAAAGCAAACATGGTATTTTCAAACAATTTTATTCTTAACTTAGAATTTTCCTTAGGAGGGCTACAACTAATTGGTCTGCAAAAAGAAGAAAATAGTTATTATTTAAAAAATATATGCTTTATTGCTGAAAGCTTACTATTGGTAAGTCGAAGGCCACGGCCTCGCCCACCTCCACGGCCTCGCCCACCTCCACGGCCTCCTCGCCCACCTCCACGGCCTCCTCGCCCACCTCCACGGCCTCCTCGCCCACCTCCACGGCCTCGCCCACGGCCACGGCTCCGGCCTCAACCTCCCCAGCCTGGATTGCCAGCTGCACCTGCAGGGCCGCTAACACCTGCAGGGCCGCTAACACCTGCAGGGCCGCTAACTGCAGGGCCACTAGCACCTGCAAGTGCCCCCCTGCACTTGCAGGTGCAGGGGGGCACGCTGGCCTGTTGACCAGGCTCGGGCCGCTGCGGGCGCGGTTCTTCCTCCACCATCGAATCTGCAAAAAAAAAAAATACAAATTTTTCCGATTTATTTAAGTTTTGGAGGTGCGATAAATTTGTTGTAAATGTTAATTCTACATACCATCGGACAACAAAAGGTCCTCCTCCTCTTCAGGGATGGATGCCAGACTAAATTCTGGCATCTCACCCCCATTCCCATTATTATTTTCGCTCCTGAAACAATTTGGTAATGTAATTGAAAAGCGGGTAATTTAAACAACCAACAATGTAGTCTAGTCTAGTGATCGACCGATATGAAATTTCGGGCCGATACCGATTATAGCCTACTAGTCTAATTTTACTAAATTAAACGCTGGACAGTTAAAACATATCACTTCAAAATAATTTAACTGAAATTTCTTCGAAAGAAATCGAGCGGTTTCTTTCAACCATATGCCAGCAATTTAGTTAATTAACACGAGATATTATTGGCGCTAGACGAGTACCTATTTAATTACTTACATTTTTTCAGAACACAAACTACCAACACTAAGATCAAAACAGAAATGAAGCCACCCAACACCCAACGAAACCGAGAAAGCCTTAAAACCAACAAAGATAAGAGCCAAAACGAACAATTCTGACCAATTCCCATTGTATAACCATACCATTGTAAAAAAGTTGCCAGATTTTATTAGATTAAATTGCTTTCGCTAGAATAGATAATTCAAAATTGTCACCCTCTGTATCGGCACGTACAGGAAGACCTGCATTCTTGCCTTCATGGAATTACCCAAAACGCCACTAAAAAAACTGTTTTGACATCCACCGATTTACCGCTCCCTGTTCTAGGCACGTACACGTCTGTTATATGGCGCCAGAGTGGAGATTTTCAGTTTGAACTTGTTAAACCACATACATTTACAAAATACATTTTGCGATTAGACGCTATACTTGCAAAAAATCTAATTATTCTTAAACATGGCTCTACTATGGGTAATGTAACAATAACTGGAAGTTTCTATCCCAAAAACCAACTATATATGCTTAGTATTCGTATTCATTATATTCAATTTTCAAAGTCCCTACGGCATGCAAGGACAAGTGATTGGTACCCAAATGTACCTACTAATAGTCACTATTATCGGCCAGAAAGACAATGTGGGAGGCGGGACAGTTTGTCCAGAAATCAAGAAAAACCAACAATATACGCTTAGTATTCGTATTCATTATGTTCAATTTTCAAAGTCCCTACGGCATGCAAGGACAAGTGATTGGTACCAAAATGTACCTACTAATAGTCACTATTATCGGCCAGAAAGACAATGTGGGAGGCGGGACAGTTTGTCCAGAAACCAAGAAAAACCAACAAAATATACGCTTAGTATTCGTATTCATTAAGTTCAATTTTCAAAATCCCTACGGCATGCAAGGACAAGTGATTGGTACCAAAATGTACCTACTAATAGTCACTATTATCGGCCAGAAAGACAATGTGGGAGGCGGGACAGTTTGTCCAGAAACCAAGAAAAACCAACAATATATGCTTAGTATTCGTATTCATTATATTCAATTTTCAAAGTCCCTACGGCATGCAAGGACAAGTGATTGGTACCAAAATGTACCTACTAATAGTCACTATTATCGGCCAGAAAGACAATGTGGGAGGCGGGACAGTTTGTCCAGAAATCAAGAAAAACCAACAATATATGTTTAGTATTCGTATTCATTATGTACAATTTTCAAAGTCCCTACGGCATGCAAGGACAAGTGATTGGTACCAAAATGTACCTACTAATAGTCACTATTATCGGCCTGAAAGACCATGTGGGAGGCGGGACAGTTTGTCCAGAAATCAAGAAAAAACCAACAATATACGCTTAGTATTCGTATTCATTATGTTCAGTCCCTACGTCATGCAAGGACAAGTGATTGGTACCAAAATGTACCTACTAATAGTCACTATTATCGGCCAGAAAGAACAATGTGGGAGGCGGGACAGTTTTGTCCAGAAAAACCAAGACAAACCAACAAAATATACGCTTAGTATTCGTATTCATTAAGTTCAATTTTTAAAATCTCTACGGCATGCAAGGACAAGTGATTGGTACCAAAATGTACCTACTAATAGTCACTATTATCGGCCAGAAAAAGACAATGTGGGAGGCGGGACAGTTTGTCCAGAAACCAAGAAAAACCAAACAATATATGCTTAGTATTCGTATTCATTATATTCAATTTTCAAGTCCCTACGGCATGCAAGGACAAGTGATTGGTACCAAAATGTACCTACTAATAGTCACTATTATCGGCCAGAAAGACAATGTGGGAGGCGGGACAGTTTGTCCAGAAATCAAGAAAAACCAACAATATATGTTTAGTATTCGTATTCATTATGACAATTTTCAAAGTCCCTACGGCATGCAAGGACAAGTGATTGGTACCAAAATGTACCTACTAATCGTCACTATTATCGGCCAGAAAGACAATGTGGGAGGCGGGACAGTTTGTCCAGAAACCAAGAAAAACCAACAATATATGCTTAGTATTCGTATTCATTATATTCAATTTTCAAAGTCCCTACGGCATGCAAGGACAAGTGATTGGTACCAAAATGTACCTACTAATAGTCACTATTATCGGCCAGAAAGACAATGTGGGAGGCGGGACAGTTTGTCCAGAAACCAAGAAAAAAACAAACAATATATGCTTAGTATTCGTATTCATTATATTCAATTTTCAAAGTCCCTACGGCATGCAAGGACAAGTGATTGGTACCAAAATGTACCTACTAATAGTCACTATTATCGGCCAGAAAGACAATGTGGGAGGCGGGACAGTTTGTCCAGAAATCAAGAAAAACCAACAATATATGTTTAGTATTCGTATTCATTATGTACAATTTTCAAAGTCCCTACGGCATGCAAGGACAAGTGATTGGTACCCAAATGTACCTACTAATAGTCACTATTAAAGGCCAGAAAGACAATGTGGGAGGCGGGACAGTTTGTCCAGAAACCAAGAAAAACCAACAAAATATACGGTTAGTATTCGTATTCATTATGTTCAATTTTCAAAGTACCTACTACAATTTTTCAGAAAGCGCCTATAAGTAAATGTGGCAACGTTGTATTTGCTGTCATTTTCTTTCTTGGAGTATTCGAGTATTTTATATTCGTATTTTTTGTTTACTATTTATCAGTCTGTTGAATGTGCACTTTTAATAGAAATTGAGTTTAAAGGTGGTAACTTAATAAAACATAATTGTATTGCTTTAATGTGTATTGTTTCAGATGATTATAAGTACTATAACATGTAAGTAATTAGAAATATACAAATTTTTGAATGTATTTGCCAATAGAAAAAAATAAATCGCCGCCACTGACCAATCGGGCATCTTCGGCTCCGGCTTGCTGGAATCCGGCTTGCTGCCTTCACACCAGTTATATCCAGTATATGCTGAATACTTGACTACTTTTCCATGTGGATGAAAAAACACAACCTTTATGAATAAATTCACCTAAGCCAGGAAGGAGGAACCAATAGAAGGTGCAACATATCAATCGAGTTGAAGAGTGAAATTGTGTGCAATGGGTTTAACTACTTACCTATATTAGAACAGTGGATAAAAAGCAAGTTTTAAGGTCAGTATAGTGATTTTACTTAAATTAACATTCAAATGAAAAGCATTACAGTTTTCATTATCGTTTTATGTTTAACACAATAATCATCATTATACACTTTAGCAAAAACACTTTGAACCTTATGTTTTTATTTTGAACGAGGTTTTGGATTCTAGAAACAATTCTTAACATATTTTATGCAACATACTCCATACTAATATTCAATTGTTTTCAAATAAATGTCAAAAACCCAAGGGGTAAATGACCGAGGTAATTTGGTGTACACACTTGAGGTATTATGAGGCACTTTCCCATTATTACAAAGCATTGTGAGGTATTACAAGACATTAGAGAGTATTTTGAGGCATTGTCTGTATATTTCAAAATGTAGTGTATTAATATAACAAAATTGAATGAAAAATGAACAGAACAGCATAGGCACATGTAATTATTATGGTAAAATCTTTGTTACATGATATTGAGTTGTAACAATATTCATTACAAATTATTATAATAATTTACCAATTTTGCAACATTTAAACTACATTTTTAAGGTCACATGACTGTTTTCAACAGGTGTCAACTGGCTTTTACAGTGTTGCATGCTTAAAATTGTACTATTAACGCCACACAACGTGTATTTTAGAATTTCAGCTTTTCAACTGTCTAAATTAAATTTAACAATGGATTAACATTTAAATTACATTTTAAAATCACGTGACTGTTTTTGACCGATGTCAGTTGGATTTGACAGTGTTGCAAGCTCTAAAATGGCATAATCAAAGTCATGTGTGATGTGTCTCCTGCAATTTCAGCTTTTACAACTGTCTAAAATGGTCTAAATTTAATTTACCAAATTTTTAAATTTTAAACGTCACGTGACTAATTTTGACAAATGTCAACTGGCCTTTACAGTGTTGCAAGAACATGCAGAATTGCATTTACAACGTCACATAACCTGTATTTTGCAATTTAAGTTTTTACAACTGTCTAAATTTAATTTACCATTTTTTAAAGTTTAATGGTGGGTTTAGACAGAAATTTAACATTAGCAAATTTAGTGTTAAAATTAAATTTAGTATTAGTGCATGAGGTATGGTTTATACAGCATTTAACATTAAGATTTTGCGCATGCGCCTAGATCAAATGTAAAAGATTATTACCACGTGACCTAACCTATAAACATTGTTTTGTTTTTATTTGAAATATTAATTATTCCGATTTGGTACCTTACATATTTCAAACAAATGTTACAACGGAATCATAAGAAAGCGTGTATATTGTTGGCAACATTATTGATTATTGTTGCTCTCTTCTTGTCAAGTTTTCACTGAATTGAAGAAAAGTCAGAGTCGAAGAGTCAGAAGATTTAAGGCAAGACCAATTAATAGAAAACAAAGTCGAGATCAGCATGGACATTTTGCATCTCTAGTTAATGATATGCTTAATAAAGAGAGGGATTTTGAACAGTGTTTTAAATATACATGGATGACACCTGACTTGTTCAACTACCTCCTTGAGATTGTTCAATCGGCCCTACAAAAAGATGTCACAAAAAATCTTTTATCTCCAGCACATAGGCTAACAATGACACTGAAGTATGTATGTATGACCCTGAATAGTCACCAATGTTACATTTTTTTCTGAGTTGGCAAAGCCACAGCTCATTGCATTATTAAAGAAACATGTGCAGTTCTTTGGGAAAAATTGGTGCCACTTGTGCTTTCACAGCCAAGTGAATCTGACTGGAACAATATTGCTGAAAGATTTTGGCATAGATGGAATATACCTAATTGTGTAGGACCTATTGATGGAAAACATGTGAACATACAATGCCCAAAATTTTCTGGATCACAATTCTTCAATTACAAGAAGCATTTTAGTATTGTCTTGATGGCAGCATGTGACGTCCAATATCGATTCACTCTAGTGGACATAAGTGGATATGGCTCTAACCATGACAGTGTTGTTTTTAAAGAAAGTGGATTTGGACAGAGTTTATTAAATGATCAGTTAAACTTGCCTCCTGCTAAAAATTTACCAAAGTCGCAAATACCTTTGCAACATTTTATGGTTGCTGATCAAGCCTTTCCGTTGCATAGCAGAATAATGCGTCCATATGCAGGTCAGTTTCTTGGTGACAGAAAAAACATATTTAATTATAGACTTTCTCGAGCTAGAAGAACCATAGAAAACACATTTGGAATTCTAGTGCAGAGGTGGAGAATATTAAAAAGTCCTCTCATGACAAATGTTGAAATGTGTGATAAAATTGTCAAAGCTACAGTAGTATTACACAATTTTTTACAAAACAATATGGGTCTTCCTGCAGAACAAAGAAAGTATTGCCCCACTGGTTATACAGATTTCATTGATGAAAATGGCCAGTTGGATTTTGGTTCCTGGAGATCTGAAGGCGAACTCTGTAACGAATAGCAAGGAAATTTCTTTGCTATCATAGAAAACCCTTCTCTATCGTAATATATGGTACTCTCTACGTTTCGATTGGCGAAGATCGGCACTCAACGTAGCTATTCGGGTTGTGCAAAATAGAAAGACCAAATCAGGTCTTGCTATGAATTTATCTTTCTTGGAGCTATGAAATTTTGTATTTGTCAATCTTTCTTTTCCTTTGTGTCAATAATAAGGTTGTGTTGGGGACCAATTGATTGTGTTTGCACCCCCTTTCATTGTTTTTGAGTTTTTAGTAAAAGTGTTAATGCATCTATTAGTTGTTGTTTTTGAGGTGTAAGCTGTTGATGGGTAAGCTGTGAGGTGTAAGCTGATGATGGAATGGTTGTGTTATGGCTATATGAGTTCCATCAACACATCCTAAAGTCCCATCCTACTACCTTCACAAAATGCATAACAATTGGTAGCATGTTTACAAGGAACTGAGAAATATTAATGGTCTAACAAGAAAATAAGAAACTGACGACAGAACTACAATAAATACAACAACAATAATGGGAACAAAACGGACTATTTTAGAATGCAAACTTTGAAATATATGATTAAATACTGAGAAAGAATCAAAAAACGTAGAATTATTCAAATTATTGTCATTGATACTTGTCATTAACCCTGAATACGAGGAAACAAGTAAAAGCCCTAGATTTATTACTAGAAATTAGTCAATGTTTTTAGGACCGATAGCTTCCCGTTTTCTGTTGACGGTGTCAGCCAAATGTGATAGAAAATAACTTCTTAGAGAGTACCAACAGTTAATAGAAAGAAATTTTCTTTCTTGTCTATTTCTATGCGTTTTCTATTTCCTACATCGTTACGGAGTTCGCCTCCTGATGATTTAGGAACAGGCCTAACATCTATTGCACTTAGTAGAACCAGTAACTGCAAACGAACCTATCAAGAAACAAGAGATGTGTTGGCAGATTATTTTGTTTCAGATGTTGGAAGTGTTCCATGGCAAATGGAAAACGTGTTACAAGGTTCAATTCCTGTTTAAAATTGTATTTATTATGAAAATAAATAAACTTAAACTGTCAGTTGTCTATCAAAATTTTTTTATCAATAAATACATCTACTTTTCACAGTTTCACACATCACTCTCTGCCCAGAGCTTCATAATTTTCTTCCTCATAATCAGTTGTTGTTGGGGTTCCAGTTCTTCTAACATCAGAGCTATGGTAAGCCCAAACGAATAATTAGTATTTTCCAACGAGCTGGTTTAGTTTTTCGAAAGCATTGTCAATGCTTTTGCTAAGCATTGCACTAGGTTGTGCTGTACAATCTTTTTTTTTCAATTTTAATTTTTGTGGTATATCTTGGTTCAGTTCTTGCAGTTTTCGTTTCATGGTCAATGTACTGCTTGAGATATTTTTTTTTGTAGAATTGTTTTCAACTTGTTCGTTGTCGCTTAAGAATATAGGGTCTTGTGCTTCCTTTGGTGACTCTGGCAACAAGATTTCCTGGAATGTATCCCAATGTGCCGAACAACTACTGCTTTCTGCAGGTGATGTTAAGGAGCTGCTGGCAAAAGCTTTAGTCTTAATGTTTCCCTCAGTCCTGTAAAAATTCAAAGAAAGTGAGTAAATAATAGTTTTGTCACAGTATTGTTTTTAACTTACTTTCTTGGTTTTACTATATTGTCTACAAACAATAATAATTCAAAAAGTGGCCATTTGTTTGATACATCAGCACCACTTCCTGATGGGACAGACTGCCATTCCCTTTTTTCTAGCGAAACGTTGCCTTAGAGCTAACCATCTAGATTGGCAAGCATCTATTGAGAATCCCATTATTTCGCTTATGGATGTCCAGGCGTTTTCCTTAATGTTTTTGTTCTTATCAGTAGACATTCGTGAATCCCACAAGCAGCTGAATTGTCTCACTAATTCAATCAATTCAATATCATTGAATCTTTTGTCATCCATTATTATAAACTTTTACAAATTCAAAAACAGTGAACCCTGACCCGAACACATCAACCAAAATGTATTTTTTTAGGGTTATGTTGTTAAAATGACAGTAAAATTGTCAAATAAACGTCTAATGTGCGCACGTCATTGAAGTAAAATTTAGATTTAGTGGTATGGATTAAAAATTAAATACTTTCAAGGTCACATGTTACAGATAACACTAATGCTAAATCTGTATAAACCAACTCATTGAATTTTATGCTGTATATTTTCTAAATGCTAACACTAACACTAATGTTCCAGTTAAATGTTCTGTCTAAACCCACCATTAGTGTGTCGACAACCCCTTTTTTCCCGGTTTTTTCGATCGATAATATAGTTTTTTTTCAAAGACACAACCACTCAGTTTTTTTAATACTCAAGTCACAACGTGAAAGTCCTTTCAGACGGGTAGTTTGATTGGGAACTCACAGTAATAGCAGTAATAAGGTAGTTTGCTGTGAGTTCAACTAATAGGTCTAGAAACTACTCATATGAGACAATATTTACCTATCTAGTACTACGATTGTAAAGCAAACGTCTTTGTGCAGCTCCAATGTTTTGTTTTAAAGAAATAAGCCAATACTTAATAAAGCTGAATTTTTAGATATTTTGATTATTCAAGCGTATCACTTTATAGTATAAATACTTTGTCAGAAGGAAAGTAATACCTCCACTCAGTGGAGGTGGCTTCACTTGTTCAATGTAAATAATAACCCATTGGTTTTAAGTTCATACTGTGCACCCGAGCACCCACTGTGACGTCACGCAACGTGTCGCTTTGAGGAAACAGGTTTTGCTGATAGGGCCGCGCTCTTGAATCTGTTGTGTTGTCAAGATGTCAAGTAAAATTCCCACTAATCCCACTTGTCACTTGTTATGTCAAAAAATCTACCTAGAACATGCTGCTAAATTATATTTTTATGACAAAATCCAATAATTTAATTAATGAAAATTATACACTAAAATCAAGTAAATGTATGTTTTTTTTGATAGACATAATGGATACAACAGCTGCTGGGCCCAGGTAAGATTACAATGACAATTTCAAACCTAACCTATGTAATAAACCATGCTGATGCATCATTACTACACATTTTTTAAGGGTGGTTCTAGTAACTAATTAGGCTAGTCTTACAGATCTGCAACTGGTTTATACTGCATACATCACTACTTTTCCATGTGGATGAAAAAGCACAGCTTTTATGAAGAAAGTGACTATGTTTCCCAGGGACTGCAATCAAGTCAAGTTGGAGAAGAATAAAATCCTGTGCAATATTTGAAACTATCTACATTACAGTGGATTAAAAAGCAAGTTTTAAGGTGAGTTAATTGATTTTAAATTATTAATTATAACATGAAAGTAACATTAAAATAAAAAGCAATGCAGTTTTCATTATGGTTTTACCTTTAACACAATAATCATCATTGTACTCTTTGTAGACTGCATTGTTCAACCTTAAGTTAATATGTATAGGCAGGGTTTACCCAAGTATTTAGTTGTAGTATTAATAAATTTACTTATTCTCCATATCAACCCAGGGGTAGAATGTTGAGGTAATTTCCATTACTACGAAGCATTGTGAGGTATTACAAGACATTACAAGGCATTTTGAGATATTTATAAGGCATTGTCTGTATATTTCAAAATGTAGTTTATTAATATTGACTGAAAATTGAACATAACAGCATAGGCACAAGTAATTATTATGGTAAAATCTTTGTTACATGATATTGAGTTGAAACAATATTCATTACAAATTATTATAAAAATTTACCAATTTTTCAACATTTAAACTACATTTTTAAGGTCACGTGACTGTTTTTAACGTGTCAACTGGTTTTTACAGTGTTGCAGGCTCAAAATTGTGTTATTAACGTCGCACAACGTGAATTTTACAATTTCAGCTTTTACAAATGTCTAAATTTAATTTACCAAATGATCAACATTTAAATTACATTTTAAAGTCATGTGACTGTTTTTGACAGGTGTCAGTTGGCTTGGACAGTGTTGCAAGCTCTAAAATGACATAATCAAAGTCACATAATGTGTCTCTTGCTTTTACAACTGTCTAAAATAGTCTAAATGTAAGTTGCCAAAGTTTTTAATTTTAAATTTTAAACCACATTTTAAGGTCACGTGACTAATTTTGACAGATGTCAACTGACCTTTACAGTGTTGCAAGAACATGCAGATTTGCATTTTCAACGTCACGTAACGTGTATTTTGAAATTTAAGTTTTAACAACTGTTTAAATTTAATTTACCATTTTTCAAAGTTTAAACTGCGTTTTGAACTTCACGTGACTGTTTTTGACAATGTCAACTGGCCTTTACACATGACCTAGTTCTTACAATTTTATTACTGTCTAAATTTAAATTACAAATTTTTCAACTGTTTCTTTTAAATGATAAGTGTCTTTATTTGACACGTGCTAACTTGGTTACCTGGACAGTTAGAAGATTCGTGCAAACGTCAAAATATAACCCGTAATTTCAGACAACCGTACAAAAAATATTTTTTGTTGGTCAGAGTTTGGAAAAACAGTCTCCTGACCTTAGAAAATCAATTTGAAGGTTTCGGCACAAGGTCAAATCAAGTGTAAAAAATTTCGTAAAACCTTAACGGTGTCACCTAACCTGTCACGGGACCTTTTAAAAAATCAAGTTTTAGCTTTTGGGTCCTTAAAATTTGGAAAAACAGTCACGTAACCAGAGGAAGTAATTTTTATTGAATCATTAATCCTTATCGACATTTTGACAATAGTCAAAAGTTATGCACAAATTTTAAAAGCATTTCTCGGGAACCGTTCGTCGTATGACTTTGGGATAAAACATTTTTTTACGTAAATCGGCCATGAAGAATCGCTGAAAAATATTTTCAATTTCTAAAAATGACCACCAGAGGCCGTAACTGCCAGCTTAATTTTTTAAATTGCATTTTCTATAAATTTTGCACAATAAACTAGAATTTTTTTTCCACATTTTTAAAGCGAACCAATTTATCTATCATTTTCGTAAAACAGAAATTTCTGTTATTTCAAAAACAAAGATGGCGTGGGGTGTTCAATTGTTTTTGCAATAACCTGCTTTAACTTCTTAACGGTTTGACCAATTTCAACAAATTTGGTATTGTTGAAAAGAGCATTTCTTGGTCAATAAGAATCAACCAAAATATAGTTGATTTAGTTGAATATTTCTCCGCCATGGGGCTAGTTTTGACACCATGATTCAAATTCCAAAAAAAAAAAAAAAAAAACAAATGGAATGATATGACTTTTTCATTATGAAAAAGTAGCCAAATAACATCCAAATAGGCCAGTAAAAACCGTTTTTCAAATTCTCGTTCCTAACCTGAAATATTGAGAAAATGAGATTAGAGGATCTTTGAAGGCCAAGGATCGCGTGGTAAAATTCATAAAACTATTAAAAATTTAGCTACATAATGAATAAAATGTTATGGAAGCAATTGTGAGTCTAAATAGAATTAATTTAGGCATTATTTAAAAAATACCACATATCGTCAGAACATTCATCTTGCTCCAAAGGGACTATTATTATTTTTTTAAAACTTTAAGACCATGTACCTCCATAACGAAACATTTTTGGATCATGGTTTATATAGAAAACTAGGTTTTGTTTTGACGTTTAATCAAACCCTAAAATACAGGGTGTTTCACGATAAATGCGTCATATTTTATGGTTTGATTAAAAGTAAAAAATTACCCTAGTTTGCTAAATAAACCATGGGGCAAAGATGTTCCGTTATGGGATACAGGGTGTTATACAGGGTGTTCAACTGTCCATGATAAGGCACGTTTTGCAATAAAAAACTAAATTTTCGCAAAAAAATATGTACACTACTCTTTTTTCCATTAAACACAAATCAATTTTGAATTACTCATTCAATTTAGAACAGAACAGCTATCTAGTAACTTTTCGGTACACCTTTCTTTTTTCCAATAAAAAATTGAAAATCATAAAAATGTACCCATAAAATCAATACTAAATCGTCGACTGTTTATTAATCAATATCTAAATTTTTATTAATTTTTTTTTTCAAAAATTTTTTATTCGATAGGAACAAGCAGTATCTTCCTATTTTTTTATTAAAAAACTGGATAAATCAAAATTTTAAAATTGAATAGAGACGAAATTCGAAGATTTAGTATTAATTTTAATGGTACTTTTGCAGGATTTTTTATTCGAAAACGAGATGACGTACCAAAAAGTTACTAGATGTCCTTTTCTGTGTTAAATTGAATAAGGAATTCAGAACTGATTTGCATTTTATGGAAAAACAGTGGCGTACATATTTTTTTTTGCAAAAATGGTCAATAACTTGTTCGATTAGACGCCACTAGCAAAAATAAAAAATATATTTTTTGTTCAAACGGACGTGAAGTACTCACTTCACGTACAGTTTAGCGGCCGTAAAATGCACTTTTACGGCCCTACGTCCGAAAAAAAATACAGGGAAAAAGTAAATTAACAATCACTATGTCACCGTCTACGCTTATTATTGCTTGCTGGTTACGATTTTTCTATGTGACCACTGTGTGCACCAATTACAGCAGTACACCCATCCATATCAGTACAGCAATCTTCGTCTCCCAATTTCATTTTTGCGTAAATGAAAAAATTTGAAATGAAAATATTTCTGAGAAGAGTCAGTCTATTATTTAACGTCACATCAACAATGCATAACCAGCAAACTTAACGATAAACGTCACCGTGATTCCTAGACCCTTCTCATTTTATTTATCAAAAATTAAGAATTTCTAAATAAATATCGCTTGAACAAAAAATTTTGTGTACACCTCGGCCGTGAAATAATTTTTTCGTCCTCAAGATTGTTGTCCTCGGCCGTAAGACGGCCTCGGACGCCAAACTTTCTTTCGGCCGAAAAAATACCATTTTACGGCCTGGGTATACAAATAACTATTTTAATGGCAAAACGAACTTTATCGTTGACACCTAAAAAGTTTTACGAAAATATCTCTTATTGTTTTGATGAAATAAATAAATTTAGATTTTTTTACCCAAACTTTAACACCCTGTATCTACATAACGAAACATCTTTGAACCATGGTTTATATAGCAAATTATAGTTATTTTTTGACGTTTAATCAAACCCTAAAATATAACGCATTTATCGTGAAACATCCTGTATAACGCATTTATTATGTATATTATTATGAAACACCGTGTTGACTGATTCAGCTTAAGTAATTTCGACTTTTTTTAATTGGAACAGCCTGTGTATGACTTATTTTTTCTGATAGCTTTTGCAATTCAACTTTTGTGAAGTATGTCATATACCTACCTAATTTAAATGTCTGCGATTTATTTATATTTTTTAACTTTTACCTGCATTTTTTGTTATCTTAACTAAACTATAATCTGAAAATTGTCTTTAACAATTCAATTGAACAATAAACATTTTAAATTGTTGTGGTTAATGACATACAAAATTAAAACATTTGTTTTTTTTATACATTATACAGGGTTATTCACGTTATTCGACACGGAAAATTGTGACTAAAGTATTCACTTTCAACAAACTTTTAATTCTGGGATGGATGTAGACCTATTGGAGGTATCTTATAAAAATATTTTCAAGATTTACCGATTGTCCCAAATGCAGAAAAAGTATCAAAGTTATATTTTTTCAAATGGAATACTTAGTATTTTAATTGATATTGAGGTTTGGTACGTCTAAACTTTACAGTTTCTCAGATATTCGTTATTTTGTAAAAATTTAGAACAAGGTTTATTGTTTAATCACTCAACCTATGTTTGATATCAATCAAAATTGGCTTGGTTAAAGTAGATGCAAAATTTAATTATCTACCGAAAATTATTGAGGTCTCTTATGACTAACTGTTTGCGTTTTCTTGGAAAGTTAACATTTCTCGAACTCGCACCGATTTTGAGTGATTTTTGATACCCTTGAGAAATGACCACAGATTAGCAAATTAGCGAAATTTTTAGGAGTATATCCATTAAGATACTTAATAATGTTGCTGAAGGACTCAAAAACGGAGTAGGTATGTTTCTGTTTGTAGTCGAATTGTCGCCGTTTTAAACATTTTTTATGAATTATTTTTGTAACTTGGATAGCAAATTTACAAAGTATTAAGCCACTAGTTAATTCTAAGCTTTACTCAGATTAGAACGATAGATATGTAATTGGAAAAGATACCAAGTGATCTTTGAACGGTATCAAAAATCAGTCAAAGTCAGCTCTATTTTAAGAAATGTCGATTTTCCAAGAAAACGTTAACAATTAGTGGTATGAAAGCTTAATAATTTTCGATAGGTAATTAAATTTTGCATATATTGTAACCATAAAATTGGTGGGGTTCCATTTGATTTTGACAAGTTTATACTACTTCAAAATTTGAGACCCCCCCTGATATGAGCTAGACAATTTATCACTTTTGGGTCATAAAACTTAATTTGTTATCAGCGCCCAAACCAATGTTGGTCAATAAATCTCAAAGGAAGGTTGAATGTTTAAATGTTAATATTTGTTCTACATTTTTACAAATTAAGGAATATCTGAGGAACTGTAAAGTTTAGACCTATCAAACATCAATGAACTTCAATTAATTTTTATTTTCAACGTAGATTCTGAAAATAAAGTAATATACTAGATGTTCCAATTGAAAAAACATGACTTTGATACTTTTTCTGCATTTGGGACAACCGGTACATCTTGCAAATATTTTTAAAACCTACCTTCAATATCCATCCCAGAATCAAAACTTTTTTGAAAGTGAATAGTCGCAATCTTCCGTGTCGAATAATGTGAATAACCCTGTATAGGGTGGACCATAAGTAATGGGACATAGAGCTACATCATTACTACTACTATTTTGCTACTACTACGCTATCTGCAACTATTTCAGCTGCTTAAAAGGACTTAAACTTTTTTTACGCAGCTGAAACGGAGATACGACTTCAAAATATTATTCTAATATGTTTTCTATTTAAAAAAAGTATTGTTACGGTCTGGGCCTACTATGCTCGATACTTCTTAACGAGCGCTCGCCTCGGGATGAAACCGATGCGCCGCAATATCTGGCCGGGCGCGTATTAAAGTAGGCCACAGTTAGGAAGCGCTACCTGGAAGATTCTTGAATGATGATTCTTGATTCTTGATGAAGGCAACCCGCGAAGCGTTTCGCGGTCATTCTAGAACGTGGTTTGCGAATATAAAAGACGCGGTCTCGACCGCAGTAGTAGTGAATTTGGGAACGCGGTAAAGTTTAAATAGCGGAGTAATTGTGGAATTGTAGTAGTGTTTTTAATAGCTGAGTTAATTATTGTACGGAGTGTTTTAAAGTGTTAATAAATTTATTAATTGTTGAGTTAAACTGACTTTGTGTGAACCCACGGGAAAATCGTAACAGTATACTAGTTTTAGATCTTAAATGTTGACCGTTTTCGAGATATTTAATGTTTTAATATTGCTTTGCTAATACGGTTAATGGTTAAAGGGTAAAGTACAGGGTGATTGATTGAATTTTGACCACCCCCTTAACTTCCTTAAATTTGATTTTAGCAAAAAACGTTAAATACAAAACTAGTAGATATTTAGGTCTACTTTATTCTTAGATGAACAGTTAATATACAGGGTGTCCCAAATTTTAGTAACGAACCAAACTTATGTTTTTTTAAATGCAATGACCGACTTTTTAATCGATATTTGAATTCTACGTCAAATTCTAGGCCTAACTGATGCAAAATGTCTATATCGATATTCAACTGTTTCCGCAGCGGCGTCCTTGATTGATTGAATTTTGACCACCCCCGTAACTTCCTTAGTTTTGGTTTTAGGAAAAAACGTTAAATACAAAACTAGTAGACATTTAAATCTACTTTATTTTTAGATAAACAGTTATTATACAGGGTATCCCAATTTGAGTAACGAAACAAACTTATGTTTTTTTTTAAATACAATGATCAACTTTTTAATCGATATTTGAATTCTACGTCAAATTCTAGGCCTAACTGATGTAAAATGTCTATATCGATATTCAACTGTTTCCGCAGCAGCGTCCTTGATTGATTGAATTCTGGACACCCCCTTAACTTCCTTATTTTTGATTTTAGTAAAAAAACTTGTTGTATCAATTTAGATGTAGATATTTAAGTCTACTTTATTCTTAGATAAGCAGTTATTATACAGGGTGTCCCAAATTTGAGTAACTAAATTAACCCTTAATCACATAGTCGAGTCAACATTGTTAAAGTAACAGATGCTGCTTCGGAAACAGTTGAATATCGATACAGACATTTTACATCAGTTAGGCCTAGAATTTGACGTAAAATTCAAATATCAGATAAAAAGTTGGTCATTGTATTTAAAAAAAACAAAAGTTTGGTTTGTTACTCAAATTTGGGACACCCTGTAGAATAACTCTTTCTCTAAGAATAAAGTAGACCTAAACATCTACTAGTTTTGTATTTACCGTTTTTTGCTAAAATCAAAAATAAGGAAGTTAAGGAGGAGGTCAAAATTGAATCAATCAAGGACGCTGCTGTGGAAACAGTTGAATATCGATACAGACATTCTACATCAATTAGGCCTAGAATTTGACGTAGAATTCAAATAACGTATAAAAAGTTGGTCATTGTATTTAAAAAAACATAAGTTTGGTTTGTTACTCAAATTTGGGACACCCTGTATAATAACTGTTTATCTAAGAATAAAGTAGACCTAAATATCTACTAGTTTTGTATTTAACGTTTTTTGCTAAAATCAAAATTATGGAAGTTAAGGGGGTGGTCAAAATTGAATCAATCACCCTGTACATTTACAAAATTCATAATAACCTGCAACGTATATAAATTAATTGGTACAGTTTTTGAGATGATTGGTGGTGACGTGCGTATGGGTGATGACGTCGGTGGCCAGATTCCTTTCGGATCGGAGAGGACAAAGTCCGATACCTGGCTGCGGGTTTTTTTTGTCGTGCGTTTAGAGTAAAATTGTATTATAGTTTGCTATACTAAATGAAACGAATACTCGAATAGCTTATCGGGGAGATGAGCGGAGAAAGAATGTAAGGTAAAAAAAGATTGTCGGTTGAAAGTGGTTCGTGCAGGTCTGTTTGAATCGAGATTTCGTAGTAGTAGGCGAAATTATCTTGTGTTTAAGAAATTTAAAAAGTATTATAAATCACAATAGTATTTATAAACTGTTGTGTGACCAAAACCTGTGTGTAACCAAAACTGTTAAAAGTCAGAAACGGTTGAAGTTAGGTAAAGGAACTGAGGACAAAAGGTAAGCCTTTCAGGACTTGAGAATTTAATTAATGTTTAGACTACCGTTTTGCTGACAAAGCCACCATTTTTATGGAACATCTAGGAAACGGTGCAAAATAGGTATAGGGAAGTATTAAGAATAATTACTAGCCTTCTTGCGAATAATTAAAAAAAAAAAGAATAGAAACAGGGTGTTCAATTTAAAACTTTTCTTCCCTAGGGAGGAAAAGTGCCACCAGTAAAAGTCACACTGTCTAAAGATACTTTGTCACTTTCTTGACAAATTGACAAACATATCTTTAGTAACAACACCTTCTTCAACCAAATATTAACATAATATTTAACTGCTGCTTTTAACTATGCGCAAATAACTATTTCCTACGACCTCTATAGAAAATAAAAGTTTTCTCCCTCATTTGAGAGATGAAAATATCACTTTCACTACCTAGGGAGTAATTAGAGAATTTTAAACTAAAGCCTGTCTGAATATTGTGGGCTTTCTTTCGTTTGTTATCTGTTTAATAACTTTTTCAATTTTTTAATTTGCTTGAGCATCTCATAAAAAGGTTGGTGCAAGTGGGTACTCTCGTTCTACACATACCAGGTGTCCAAGAGCACCCTGGACATAGGAGATTAACATGGGAAAACGGTTTTGATTTTTTTGCGCCTGTACGGTTGATTTGATTGAAAAATCGTAATAATGAAAGTTGTAGTACCTATCACGGACTAGTTTTGTGTATTTTTTTCGGATCTCTAACTTGAGCCCTTTCGTCGTAAAACACGAACAAAAATGAGAAAATTTAATCTTTTGACCTGCACTCTATGGGCGATTGTCGGGCAACGGGTAAACAGGCCATTGTTGCTGGTACGGTTGCTCGACAACCGCTTATACAGTGCAGGTAAAAAGTTAAAATTTTTGCATTTTTGTTCGTGTTTTACGACGAAAAGGCTCAAGTTACAGATTTGAAAAAAATACAGAAAACTAGTCCGTGATAGGTACTACAACTTTCATTATTACGATTTTTCAATCAAATCAACCGTACAGGCGCAAAAAAATCAAAACCGTTTTCCCATGTTAATCTCCTATGTCCAGGGTGCTCTTGGACACCTGGTATGTGTAGAACGAGAGTACCCACTTGCACCAACCTTTTATGAGATGCTCAAGCAAATTAAAAAATTGAAAAGTTATTAAACAGATAACAAACGAAAGAAAGCCCACAATATTCAGACAGGCTTTAGTTTTAAAAATTCTCTAATTACTCCCTAGGTAGTGAAAGTGATATTTTCATCTCTCAAATGAGGGAGAAAACTTTTATTTTCTGATAGAGGTCGTAGGAAAATAGTTATTTGCGCATAGTTAAAAGCAGCAGTTAAATTATTATGTTAATAATTGGTTGAAGAAGGTGTTGTTACTAAAGATATGTTTGTCAATTTGTCAAGAAAGTGACAAAGTATCTTTAACAGTGTGACTTTTACTGGTGCACTTTTCCTCCTAGGGAAGAAAAGTTTTAAATTGAACACCCTGTTTCTATTCTTTTTTTTTTTAATTATTCGCAAGAAGGCTAGTAATTATTCATTAAACTTCCCTAACTTTTTGCACCGTTTCCTAATGTTCCATAAAAATGGTGGCTTTGTCAGCAAAACGGTAGTCTAAACATAATTAAATTCTCAAGTCCTGAAAGGCTTACCTTTGTCCTCAGTTCCTTTACCTAACTTCAACCGTTTCTGACTTTAACAGTTTTGGTTAACACAGGTTTTGGTCACACAACAGTTTATAAATACTATGTGATTTATAATACTTTTTAAATTTCTTAAACACAAGATAATTTCGCCTACTACTACGAAATCTCGATTCAAACAGACCTGCACGAACCACTTTCAACCGACAATCTTTTTTTACCTTACATTCTTTCTCCGCTCATCTCCCGATAAGCTATTCGAGTATTCGTTTCATTTAGTAATAGCAAACTATAATACAATTTTACTCTAAACGCACGACAAAAAAAACCGCAGCCAGGTATCGGACTTTGTCCTCTCCGATCCGAAAGGAATCTGGCCACCGACGTCATCACCCCATACGCACGTCACCACCAATCATCTCAAAAACTGTACCAATTAATTTATATACGTTGCAGGTTATTATGAATTTTGTAAATCTACAGGTGATTGATTCAATTTTGACCACACCCCTTAACTTCCATAATTTTGATTTAGCAAAAAACGTTAAATAAAAAAACTAGTAGATATTTAGTCTACTTTATTCTTATTAAACAGTTATTATACAGGGTGTCCCAAATTTGAGTAACAATACCAAACTTATGTTTTTTTAAATACAATGACCAACTTTTTATACGTTATTTGAATTCCTACGTCAAATTCTAGGCTAATTGATGTAGAATGTCTGTATCGATATTCAACTGTTTCCACAGCAAGCGTCCTTGATTGATTCAATTTTGACCTCCTCCTTAACTTCCTTATTTTTGATTTTAGCAAAAAAAAGGTAAATACAAAACTAGTAGATGTTTAGGTCTACTTTATTCTTAGAGAAAGAGTTATTCTACAGGGTGTCCCAAATTTGAGTAACAAACCAAACTTTTGTTTTTTTTAAATACAATGACCAACTTTTTATTGATATTTGAATTTTACGTCAAATTCTAGGCCTAACTGATGTAAAATGTCTGTATCGATATTCAACTGTTCCGAAGCAGCATCTGTTACTTTAACAATGTTGACTCGACTATGTGATTAAGGGTTAATTTAGTTACTCAAATTTGGGACACCTGTATAATAACTGCTTATCTAAGAATAAAGTAGACTTAAATATCTACATCAAATTGATACAACAAGTTTTTTTACTAAAATCAAAAATAAGGAAGTTAAGGGGGTGTCAGAATTCAATCAATCAAGGACGCTGCTGCGGAAACAGTTGAATATCGATATAGACATTTTACATCAGTTAGGCCAGAAAAATCAAAACCGTTTTCCCATGTTAATCTCCTATGTCCAGGGTGCTCTTGGACACCTTTAAAATTTTACATTTATTGTAAATAATTTTGGAATGCGGAAAAGTAACTTTACCGCATCCGGTGCGGAAAAGTACTCTTTCCCGCACTCAAATAAGTGTGTAAAAGTGCATTTACCGCACCTGAGTAGGAAAGGTTTTTTTCATTATTCTTACTAGTCTGAAAACTATCTATTTTTTGGTTGATTTGTTTGAAAAAATGTACCTTTTCCGTGAGGACGCTGGAAAGTGCGCATTTCCCATGCGCTGTTTTGAACTGGTGGGTTTTCTCGTGCGCTAACAAATACGTGTTTTGCATAAAATATTTTTTTTTAAAGTCAGTAAATTTCTGATATTATACGTTAAGTTACGTATACGTAAACATGCGAACAGATGTGTATGGTAAATACCTTCCTCGAAACTGTGCGTATAATTTTCATACGTTTCTAAACTTGTTTATGGTCAGAAATAGACCACCTGTGTGCTAGATTGAATGGTAATTCAATGTATAATGAATTTTTATACTGATTTTATCCTACAATATAAATTCAAGCTTCAGCTAACATTGGTTAAAACCGAGTTAAAACTTAAAACACATTGACATTTGTTATATTCTCGTGATAATATTTTTTTTTGTTACAGATATTCTCCCGGTGAAGCGAGAAGCAAAAAAAGGTCATCCAGGTCAATCTTGGATTTTTTTTTATTTTAATAATAAACTAATGATTGGGCGCGGGTGGTGTGTAGTTTTATTTGCGATTTCGATTTGCTGTTATGCCATATGCAGCATTGTTCTATCCACAATATCTGGCCGAATACTTTTCATTTAATTTCCAACTAAATGCTGAAGTATTAGAAATATTGTCATTTCTTTAAATGTCAATCTACGCATGGCGAACTGAGTAACTGTGCAGAAGTTGACATTGGGAGTGAACAAGGACCAGCAATCAGTAATATCTATCTAACGTACAATTTATTTTCCAACTGATTAACATCCTACAGCAAATTTAACTTTTTGTGTCTGCTCAGCTCCTATTTATATCGAAGAATTAATGCTAATCACATGTGATTTCTAAGAACTATGCATAATGCCCAAACGCATTTGGGCGTTGATCCAACGTTCGATTAACCGACGTTGGGGCGACGGCATTTCTACTCGTATTTGCACTATTTTGGGGAATGCAAATTTGAGTCGATTGGACGTCGGGTCACGACTTATACGGTATATTAACCCTTTCAGTCATGACCCTTCTAAAAACATTTTGAAAAAATTTGGCGTTTTGAGGGAAAAATATTCATTTTTTTATGATTTTTCGTGAATTAGTCTAATTGGTTTCCTACGGCCGTGACGTCATGCCGTCGACGAAAGACAATATGTCTAAGTGGACAATTCATATACATATACGTTGAGGACATTTTATTTATTAAAACTCTTATTTGTTATGAAATTATAAAAACAGTTATTACCCTTAAAGCAGCACAAATGTAATTCACATTTTACACAATAAACATGTGTTTTTGAAGAACAGCCTGGCAACTTGCACCTGGTATTATTGGGCTTGTCATCTGTGGATAAAGATCAACTCCATCTAGTCTTTTTTCTTTTACTGGTTTACTTTCAACTTTTTGCAGTTTTGGAGAAGGTTTTTCAATGCCGTTTTGTAAGCTTGGCCTACCTCGTTTGGATGACTGCGCTATATACAAGTTTTTCGGCAACTTTATGACGAAATTGAAAAAGATCGTAAGTTTTGCTTCTTCTTATACCCAAAGATTCGTTTTTTTTTCTATACTCTAGCCAAGAGTTAACAAGTACAACGTCAAATGCATGGGAGATCATTCTAAGTGTCCATTTTCTAGATCTTACATGGGATCGATACAATCGCAACAACAAGTCGGCCTTATCCGCACCTCCATATTTACGTTATATATTCTTACAGATTCTGGTCTGGTACTTGTATGTGAGTGTTTTGTTTTTTATCCCAACGCTTGCAGTCGTTCTGTATCCCGACTCCAACAAAATTTGAGGCTAAATACACTGGCTTGTTGTCGTACCATTTGGTTATAACAATTTTATCTCTGCTAACAGCTGTGTCGTGGGAGACCCGGCCTTTTTTCTTAAGCTCTTTATCGTCCAACAGCGGATTATTTTGAAATCGTTTGATTCTTATGGTCCCAACTAAAAACAAAAAAAAAATGTATTGAGTTTTATTGATGTTGTGATCTATAATCTCTTGTCACTACAACTAACCCGCAAAAAATTATTTGGATTGTAAATATTGCAGAAGTTGGTAACTTGTAAAGTAATTATCAAAGTCCATGGTTTTTTTCAGTGATACGGTTGTCCAAATACATTACTGTTCCAGCTCCGCTGCCGAACTTCATGAATTGCGCAGATATTTCTGTCGTAGCTTGTCCAGCCAATATACAGGGTAATGCAAATTCGACCCTCACCATTGGGATCTCAGAAACCATAAGAGATATGAAAAAGTTTAAATTGGGGCAAAGTTGCGCAAAGCTGAACCAAATGCCGTTTTAAAAATTTCGATTTTCCAAGTACTTCCGAAGATATCCGAAAAAAACTGAAAACTCGATTTTTTGTTTTTATTTATTTCTAACTCTAAGGCCGTCTGACACTATAGTAATTTTTGACAATAAATGGTAAATAAATTACTAAACAAAATATGTTTGAGAATTTACCAACAATTTTTACATGGTTGGTATGACACGGTAAAAATTTAGCTCATAAATTTGTATCACGCGCTTGCGCATTTCTTCCAATATTTTATTGTCAAATATCAAAAGTCTAACGTCATTATTGTCAAAATTAATTATCAGAAAAGTTTTGGGTTATGTGTTGTTTGTTATTTCTCTGTTTGTTATTGATGGTGCTGGATCGTAGACGGCATATTAACAATAATAATAAGTATTATTTGGCTACCCATTTATTACATATAATATTAAAATGGATGATTTGCCACTCCATTTCCATGCTGCGATAACTACAACCGCAATAGCAGTACTTGTAAGTTATGTACTTGTAAGTGTTAAAGAAAAAATCCAAGAAAAGATGACGAATTTGGACCAAGCCATGGTTACAAAGACGCACAAGGCACAACAATAATAATGTTTTGTCCATGCTGAATGAAGAATTACTGCAAGAAGATCCAGCATCCTACAAAAACTTCTTAAGAATGTCCAATCAACAGTTTGAAACCCTGTTAAGTTATATTTCTGATAGTATTAAGAAGAATGACACCTTTATGAGGAATCTATTTGCCCTAGAGATAGGTTGGTATTTTATATTCCACAGTAATAGGTATTTATAAAGGTTCTTGTAACATTCATTATCATTTTGTACAGGCTAGAGGTAACACTAAGGTTCTTGGCAACCGGTGAAACATTTCGGTCACTTATGTATTCGACAAGAATACATGAAACCACTATTTCGAAAATAGTCCTTGAAGTTTGTCAGGCCATAATAAAAATAATGCAACCAATATATTTATAGGTGAAGGATGTTCAGTTTGTATTATCAAAAAAAGTATTGAAAACAATTTAACTAAAGATCCTACAACATTCTGGTCATTTATGTCAAAGAAACAGCAACATAGCGGCATTCCTGAGAAAATGCGTTTTGACAATGTTACGCTTACAAATGAGCGTGACATTGCGCAGGCTTTTGCACATCATTTCAGTTCTGTGTATGAAGTGGGTAACTCCGTCAAACACATAAATACTTTCGATAGCAGGGGGGGCTTCATATTTCCCTTGTTGTCAGATAATGATATTATCAATAGTATTAGATCATTGAAATCAAAAAAATGTACTGGGTCAGATGGCGTTCCTACATACATTTATAAGGGATGTGTAGACGCTGTATTAGCTCCATTGAAGCATATCTTTAATTTATCACTGAAGTATAACGTTTTTCCAAGTAGACTTAAGGAAAGCGTGGTGGCACCAATTTTTAAGAATGGAATCACGGAGGATGTGAGCAATTACAGACCTATCAGCTTACTAAATTCTCTTAGTAAGATATTTGAGAGGATTATCTATAATTTCATCTATTCATATGTGCGCTGTGACATGTCGAAATATCAACATGGTTTTTTGCCTGACAGATCAACACACCAACCTGTGCGTTTTTTCTGAGCATGTGGCAGATGCCTTGCGTGATAAACAGCAATTAGATGTCATCTATACAGATTGTGCAAAGGCATTTGATAAGGTCGATCACTGTGTACTACTACGTAAGCTTGAGGAGGCGGGGTTCTCTGGTGGAGTGCTGAGGCTCATGAGTTCCTACCTGCTTGGACGTGTGCAGACTGTTAAAGTGGGCTTCTCATTGTCCGATTATTATGTTGCAACTTCTGGGGTACCACAGGGGAGTATCCTGGGGCCTTTACTTTTTCTGATTTTTATTAATGACTTACCGAATTGCCTGCAAGGCTCTACCGGCTTGTTATTTGCTGACGACTTTAAGATTTTTAGACAGATAGGCAACGATGCTGATTGTAGCATTCTCCAGGTGACTTGGATGAGGTCGCTGCATGGTTTTATAACAATAATATGACACTGAATATTAAAAAATGTTTCATTGTCACATACAGCAGGAGGCGTACGTTGGTAACTGGAGATTACTATATAGCAGGTTCTAAATTGGAAAGATGCAATGAGGTCAATTATTTGGGAGTTAAATTTCAAAGTAATTTTGCTTTCAATAACCATTATGGACTATATAATAAACAAGGCATTTAAATTACTGGGTTTTGTCATACGTAATACCAAAGATTTCAACATCGATACAATCATCAAGCTCTATACTGCACTGGTCAGGCCACATCTTGAATATGCCTCTAATGTTTGGTCACCAGCTGATTTTTCTAATAGCAATGAAATTGAGAAGGTTCAAAAAAGGTTCTTGCGCTATTAATATGTAAAACAAAATAAAGTGTATCCTTTTAAAGTGTCGTACAGTAGCATGCTTGTCACTTTTGACTTGACTGCTCTTGGTGCTAGGAGGAAAACTCAGGCTGTTCTCTTCATCTACCACATTGTAAATAACACTAAATATTCTGGCTGTGATCTGATTAATTATATAAACTTCAAAGTTTCTAAAGTTAATTTAAGAATTTTATCCCCCAGCCTTTTCTATGTTGATAATAGGTCTGTGGCTTCACCCCTCAGCGATATGACTTTACAGTGCAATGAGCTGATCTCTACTAATGTGATACCAGATATTCTGTTTGTTACCTTAAGCGATTTGAAAGTTATTTTGTTACCTTATGAGCTACTGTTTTAGCTCAACTGTTCCTTTACTTGTAAGTACCCCCTAGGGTGTTTGTAAAGTGTACCTAAATAAATAAATAAATAAATTATTAGTCTAAATCACTAATAGAATAACTTTTTAGACACCAACAACAAAGGATGAGTGGAGAAGAAAAGCGGATGAGTTTTATGAAATGTGGCAGTTTCCCCATTGTTTAGGTTCACTTGATGGAAAACACATAACATTTAAGCCACCAATTTCTGCAGGATCTTACTATTACAACTATAAAGGAACTAACAGTATAGTCTTGCTTGGATTGTCAGGTGCATCATATAAGTTTCTTTATGTAAACATTGGCTGTAATGGTGAGAATAAGTGATGGAGGAGTTTTTCAAAATAGTGACTTATATACAGGGGTGGGCATAAGTCACCTGGCAAATTTGCAAAAATTCAAGAAATTTTATAAAACGGAAACACAAGTTTAAGAAACGTTCGTTTTATTTCATTATAACACAAAAATATTTATAATAGGTGTTGAAAATGGTCACCGTTCATCTCGATACACTTCAAATAACGTTTTTCGATCGAATTAACAATACGGGCGAGCATCGTGAGGTCTTCATTGATGATATCGAACTCGACTGTTATCCAATGTTTGAGATCTTCGACATTTGCTATCGGATGCGTATAAACCCGGTTCTTCATTAGGCCCCAAATTGAAAAGTCCATCGCTGTGAGGTCCGGAGACCTTGGGGGCCAACCAATGCAACCACCTCTACCAATCCATCCTGGGAAGTGCTCGTTGAGGAAAGCGCGAACCTCCAAGCTGAAATGCGGCGGGGCGCCATCCTGCTGCAAAATTATGTTCCGTCCTTCGAATCTGTCGTCCTCATCCAAGGTGACGCGTAATTCTTGTAAAAGCTCCAAGTAAGTTTCCGAATTAACGGACACGTCGAAGAAATAGGGGCCAACTATCCCTCGATAATTCATTCCGGCCCAAACCATAACTCCAGGAGAATTCACTTCCTTTTCGAGGATCTCATGAGGATGAGCATCGGCCCAATAAACGCAGTTATGCCTATTTACCCTGCCATCAACCTTGAATTGTGCTTCATCACTCCACAAGATTTGTCTCTCGAAAAAAGGATCGGCTGCTTTCATAATTAGGTACCACTCGCAGAATTCCATGCGCGGTAGATGGTCTCGCGGTTTTAGCTGCTGCAGCAAATGAGGACGATAACAGTGCAAACCGACATGATTCTACGAAGTGTACGAGATGGTATTTCAAGCACCACGATGTCCGTTTGGCAGAGCGGCGAGGATTTTCGACGAAACTTTGCGCTACCATCATGCTATTCTGTTCAGTGCGCACCGAACGTGGACGCCCAATACGCTTTGCATCTTCAACACTACCGGTCCTTTCAAACTTTTTGGCTAATTCAACCATGTAATTGCGGTTTGGGAAATGTGTATCAGGCCACTTTTCTCTAAAACCCTCTTCAATAGCTCCATAATCGCGATCCAGACAATAAAACTGTTTCAACAAAAACACACGCTGTTGTAATGAAAACTTGACTCGAACGTTTTGTGCCATTTTACTCAAAAATTACAATCTAACAACGCAAAAAACCGGTTTGATCTGTCTTGCTTGAGGTCGACAAGCATACTAACTTATGCCCACCCGGCCGCGTTGCTACGCGCACCTGAAATCCGAGCGAGAGTGGTGGGTCTGACGCATGAACTGTTTTCAAGGCTGCCAGGTGACTTATGCCCACCCCTGTAGAAAGCTTTCTAATGGAACTTTAAACATACCAGACCCGCAAGCTCTGTCAAATGACACTGAAAATATACCTTATGTCATATTAGCCGATGATGCATTCCCACTATCTGAGAATATAATGAAACCATATCCAGAACGGGGCCTTGACTTTGAAAAAAGGATATTTAATTATCGTTTGTATCGAGGAAGAAGGATAATTGAAAATGCTTTTGGCATATTGGCTAATCGCTTTAGAGTATTGCTCAATCCAATGCAACTCTATGTAAAAAAAGTAGAGATGATCACTTTTACGTGTGTAGTACTGCATAATTTCTTAGCATCTCAGGGTACTGGTTATACCACATTAGAAGATGATTTTCAACATCTGCCTTCAATTGCACAGCAGGCTGGTAATCGCTCATCCCAGACTGCTCGAGAAACAAGAGACTTGTTTAAGAATTTCTTTAACTCGCCAGAAGGCGCAGTGTCATGGAAAAATAAAGCTGTAAATAATTTCAATTTGTAGAAGATAAATTTGTTTCTATTATTGAATAAAATTAACTCAAAACCACTTTGTTTATGGGTTTTTTTTATTTTCCAACAGCCAGGGCCCATTGAAAAGGTCATAATTTTAACTGTTTGCACAAGTAAAAATAATAATAGCAGGCATGTAAAGAAAATGGGCTTTGCTGGCTTAAATGTGACCAGGATTTACTAAATCAGTGTCCATATTACCAGATTCAATAACCTTTTTTTATATATATTTTACTTACTTACCTAAATAACTGTTATAACCTTTGTTACCCAACTTACGTGCAATTTAAATGTCAAACTGACTGCCATTTAGGGTCTTTTTACATACTTGAGTCCTGTACCCTGGTTACTGTTGAAACAATTATTTTTAAGTTAGTTCAGTTATAGCGAGTTACCAAAAACTTCATTTGTGTGCTGGCACATTTATTAGTCAATTTAAATTTTACTTTAAAAAAGTGATTGAATAAAAAAAAAGTAAGGTCCATTGATTTATTTTTCCTAAATAACTAAACAGTTCTTTTTATTTTATTTCACCACATCTCTTAATGCCATCATATAACAATGAAATAATTTCTTGCTCTGTGTGTAATGTGTACATTTGGATCTGTTATCATATTTAATTTAGTTGTAATAAATTTGGCCAATATGTCATTGTCGCTAATGGGCCCAGTTTGGTTTTTACTTGAGTTGAGGCTCTTCATATGATTATCGAAGCTGCTACTTATATTAGTAAGCGCCATTGTAGCTCCTTGAAGTAGTTGCTGTTCATCGTTGCAACGGCTTTTCTTTGGTTTTGGAGCATCATCATATCTGTGAACTTTCGACTGTTTAGAGGTTGCAGCCCGAGGAGTAGCCAAAAATGTAGCGGTACACTCTTTGTCTATTGTTGGGGTGAGAATGCCATCATCACAAACAGTATACTCAATAATGTCTTCACTTTGATCCTCTGAATGTTGAGTGTCTTCATTATCCGTGATATCATTACTGATCAAGCTCTCAGATTCATCTCTAAGAGTATCCAAAGGGCTTCGTACCTCAATATGCTCTAACAAAAACATCATCCTTTGGTAATACCATATACTAGGCACGTAAACCTAAAGCAACATAAACTTATGTGTTAAGTTATATGATATAAACCTACTAAAATATTACTGCTACCTCCTCTTCTCCAGCACCACTAGTTTGACTATTCATGCACTTCCTGTGTTCAGTCATAAAATTACCTCTTAAGCCACTAAGCTTCTGTTTGATTTCACTTATGGTGACGAGCGGTTTAAGCTGCTTTAAACATTTGGCGATAGATTCGAAAGCTGCGGCTCTGGCATGTTTATTCCTATAGCTTAATGATTTAACAGCGTATAAGCAAGGGTGTTTTTGATATTCGTCGATTAATAACTCGCACTGATCTCTGGACCAAGACATTTTTCGTAACTCACTATTGGTTCCAATTATTATAAGAAAAGAAATTAACTAGATTTGGCGGCACTTTCCAAGTTTTCAAAAAACGCACATAACCAAAATCAACAAAATATGAAGTTAAAAATACAGGCGTCACGAAACTTGACAAAATGCATTTGTCATAAATATTGAAATGACAGACAAACAAAAATGCAGTGCGCATGATTTGTAATAAAAATTATCAATTTTTAGAACAAATTCTATAAAATTTGTCAATAAATTTTTTTAACGCTAAATTTGATACTAAATCTTGTATGACACGACGACTATTTTTTCGTCACAAATTTGTCCACAATTTTATTACAAAAATTACTATCGTGTCAGACGGCCTTTATTTGAAGAGATATCTCAAAACTAAAAGCATCTTTTCATTGCCACTTTTCTCTCAGCTATTCGATGATGGATTCAAATTTGCCACACGACGTTTCGTTTTTTGGCAGTCATCACCAACTTTCTTTTTTCTTATGGGCGCCATATTCGATTTTTAGCCCACCAAATAGTACGTTTTATTCTGATTTTAGTGATGTATAATTATAAGATCAAACGAACATACCTAAGTGATGTTCGATCTTAATTATGTAGGCCTCGTCGAAATAAATAAGAATTCATATTGTAGTACCCCGCTTCTAGGGTCAAGCCACACATTTAAAAGAAAGAAATAAAAAATCGATATTCCCGGTACCTACCCCCGTCCGCCTACGGTGGCGCTCGGTATCTCATTTATTTAAAGAAATCTAGTTTACTGGTGCAAATTGAAATAAGGGGATCAGGGAAATAGGGAGGGTCTTATTTATTTCGACGAGGCCTACATATAATTAAGATCGAACATCACTTAGGTAAGTTTGTTTGATCTTATAATTATATTTGGCTTCGTCTTCATAAATAAGAATTCATATTGTAGATGTTTAAAGACAAAAAATCGAAATTTGCAGCAATTAAACGGAAAGCAGATTATATATAGTTTATTACGAAAAACCCAATCAAACGTAACAAAAATTATAAAAAACGTGATCCAAGTAATAAAACTGAAACATAAAATATAACACTAAAAAACTCAACTCAAAGTAGTATAATATACTAACTCTAATCTCCAAACACAGCCTGCGCAAAATTATTATTAGCTAACAAGGGGCGGTTATAAAAATTGGCAAAAGCCTTTGATGCTTCTGACCCGCAGAAAGTCGAATTACATCTAGGCTAACACCTTTCCGAACTGCTGTTGAAGTCGCAGCGTGCCTGGTGCTGTGCGCAGAAAATACAGAAATGTCTATTCCACTCTTACCTAAAAAGGTTTTTATGCACTTTAGGAATTAAAAGTGCACTTTTAATCCCTCATTTGAGGGATAAAAGAGACACTTTTAATCGCTCATTTGAGGGATAAAAGAGACACTTTTAATCCCTGCTCTGCATTCTGTTCAACGCACCATTTTTGGTAAACAAGAAACTGTTTTTTGTAAGCCTCGCGAGATTTTTCTGGAAGAAGGCTAGCGATGGCCTCTTGGGCGGCCTCTTCAATGTTCATTTTCAAAAATACGATTTTTCTGGACTCACCGTTTGATAACAACTGATTGACATTTGTTTTGTGCCATAGCAACACTTTCAGGGCACAATAAATTTTAAGTGAATCCACCATGCCAACAACTATCAGTAATACGAGAGTACCGTTACCACTGTTAGTTTTGTAATTTTTTTTATTTTTAGTTTCTCGCATTCTAAAGTGCATAAAATAGTATATAAACCTCGTGACTAAAGTGTCTTAACCACTTTAGTCCCTAGGTTTATAATATACTATTATCCACCGGCAGACTGTGTAGAAGCAACCTTGTAAGGTTTCTTATAAGTTATAAATAATTCTTTAATATCACTACGCAAAACCTCAGTCCTATCCAGCTAAGACCGTCGATGCTACACACACTCTGGGATCCTGCTTAAAAAATGGCAATAATAAGGTGGGTTGCGGTCGGGTTCGACCTGAGGATTTTAACCGCTTTGTTATATTAATTGTTATCAAATCTGAAGTAACAATGATGTTCCTATATTATTCCTTATTATCGATAGCGGTCAGAGTCTGCGCTCTTTGCCCTGTGGCCAAAGCTAAGAGAACCACTAATTTCTGAGACAAAATGTCTAAGGACATGTCTATAGGCGAAAGTGTCCTAATAAAGTTTAATACCAAAGCAAGATCCCAAGTGGAGCTGTACCTCGGCAGGCTCGGTCGGTGTCCATATACTCCCTTAAAAAATCTTTTTACTCTAAAATCCTCGGCAATGTCAAATCTTGCAATCTGCGCTATTGCGGAGCGATAGCTATTAAGTGATCGATAAGACAAACCCTTCTGATAATGTGTTGTAAGAAATTCTAATAATAAAGGGACAGTAACTAAAAACACGTTAATATTCCTGGATTGGCAAATGGACCACCATAACCGAAGACCTACGTTGTATTGCTTTAACGTGGCTGGTGCCAAGGAATCTGTGCAGATGTCCAAAGATACTTCAGGCACGCTGTTTAACTTCAAAGCTTCGCTGATAAGTGCCCGACTACCAGGGTAAGAGATCGCCATAGAGGATGAGGTGTTCTATTAAAAGAAAGTAAGTTCTTACTCGGGTGTAAAATTAGCGGTGGCTTTAACAATAAAGAAAGGAAAACCAGGGTACCAGGGTTGTGACGTCCATCTGGGTACCACTACTAAGCCCTCCGCCTCACTATCAATAATTTTCTGAATCACCCGCAAAATTAAAACAAATGGAGGAAACGCGTAAAACTTAAGATTGCCCCAATCTAAGGTAAAAGGATCAATAGCCCAGGCTTCAGGATCGCGCATCCAGGATACAAATCTGGTGCATTTGTGATTTGTCCTAGACGCAAATAAATCTACTTTAGGCAAAAAATAATGATTACAAATGAGTGTAAAACCTGTATCCTGTAACGTCCACTCTGTTTCGATTTCCAGAATACGCGACTCCTGATCAGCCTCACAATTCTCCCTTGAAGGTATAAGGAATGCACACACTGGCGCGAATAATTCGGTGCGACGGCGAAATTTTCGCTTCGCGAAATATTCGTCGACTCAAAGTCTTTGGCGTATAACGAGGAGCAACAAACTGGCGCGAAAATTTCGCCTGGCGACAACGAAACTCCAGCGAATTTTATTTCTTTCGCGACAAGCCGCGTTTTCGTTGCGAATCAAAGATGGCTTCAACTGAAATGATAATAGAGTTTGTGAAGAAATATCCGATTTTATACGATTTAAGTCTTCTCGTAAATTGATAGTGTTCTCGTAAATTGGTATATCGTTTTTCGATGTCATCTTTAATTAGATTTAATATTTCATCAAAACAAGCAATGTCCATTCTGAAATATTTATAAAAACGCTTTTTATCTAGTCGCAGTTGTGGCATGAGTGTATGAAATTCGCCTTTTTCTTTTCTTTCCAAATTTATATCATGTGTCCAGAGCTTTTTTCTAAAAAAAAAAACACCAACTTTAGCACAAAATGTTACTTTTTATTACTCAATTGACGTTAAACATTTTCCTGTCCTGTAAATGTTAAGGCGCTACTGAATTTAAAGTTACCACATAATTATATTTAATAAAAAATTGTTAGAATGCCTTACTTTTCACCTTCCTCATCTTCTAAAGCAGCCAATAATACTTCTTCTTCAGAGCTTGAAGAATCCATCTTTCTATATAATCAATAAAAAAATATGTCTTATGAAATTTTTGCGCAAGTGGACCCACAAATTTTGACTTCCTACGTGTCGCGAAATATTCGCGCAAATGTGATAGGAGAGACAAATTTCTCTACCGCCTGTGTCGCGAAATATTCGCTTCGTTATCGCGGCGAATCAATTCGCGTCAATGTGTGCATTCCTATATACGACGCAAATATATAAATTTTTCGCAATTCGCACCATTGCCAAATTTCTTTAGCAAGTGCATGAAGTTTCGGATGTTGAATACTGCCCATTCTGTTAATGTACCCAATTGCTGTAGTATTATCAATACGACATAAAATATCTTTATGCGTTAAATTACTGGCAAAGCATTTCAAACCAAAAAACGCAGCTAAAAGCTCCAAATAATTGACATGAGAAAGTCTTTCTGAAGCACTCCAGAAACCGTGTGATCTTTCTCCATTACAAAATAAACCCCAACCTGTTAAAGAAGAGTCAGAAAAAATTTCCATGTCAAAATTACGAGGCTTTAATGACTTCTGCGCAGTTATAATATTGGTTAGCCACCAATCAAAATCTGTAGATAAAGTAAAGGGTATATTCATTAAAGAGTCATAGTTTTCCTGGGCATCTCGCAGTGCCAAATACTTTTGGCGTTCAAAAGATTTTGTATAAAGCCAACCATAAGATATCGCTGGACATGCAGACGTCAGTGTCCCTACAAACCTCGCAAAAACCCGTATCTGACATCTTTTCGTAAGAGAAAACTTTTTAGTCAAGGCAAATATCTTTTCTTTTTGGTCCATTGGTAAAATTATAATCATTTCTGCTGAATTGTATAAAAAACCTAAATATTTAATTATTTGTGTTGGTGTAGTAACACTCTTATCATAGTTAATCGCAAAACCTAACGACTCTAACAATGCTATCGATTCAACAACATTTTTGGTAAATTCCTGATCTGAGGCCCCCAAAATAAGAAGGTCATCCAAATAAATCACTAAGCGGAAACCCTGGTTCCTTAAACAACTTATGACTGGTTTCATTAATTTGGTGAACAGAAAAGGAGCACAATTTAAACCAAATGGGAGAGAATTGAACTCATAAATTTGTCCTTGGAAACAAAAGCGTAAGTATTTCCTATGCTGCTTATGTATTGGAATAAAAGTGTAAGCATCCTTCAGACCCACAGTAGCCATAAAATCGTCTTTGTTAAGCAAACCTATGACTGTCTTATGATCTTCTAATTTAAAATAAGATGTGTGAACAAACTTGTTCAAATTTTTTAAATTTAGAATCAATCTAAACGATTTATCAGGTTTTTGTACCAAGAAAATTGAAGAAAGGTATTGCCCGTCGCAAGGCTGAACTTTTCGCAAAGCACCCATTTCCAAAAATTTTCCAATGGCGTTAAGAAAGTCGTTAACCTCAACTACTGACGAACTAGGTTCAATAGGCGCTCTTTTTTGAACTGGCCTAGATAGAAAAGGTATTTTAAAACCCTGAATAGCAGATAAAATAAATCTATCTGAAGTCAATGCTTTCCAAGAAGAAAATTGAAATTTTAAAATTTCAGCTGTCTTAGAGCTACTAACCCTAGAGTTTAACGCCTTCGTTGTTCCATCCGATCCGTTCTTGTTGGAAAGGCCACCTTTCTGGGTCTGGATCCTGGCTGACGATAATCCGACGTCTGACGTAGTGAAGTGGGAGTTTGGGTCTGATGATTCATTCTCACTTGACGTCCGCCCTGACGTCTTCCCCTGACTGGTCGGGACGGACTGCGGAAGTTTTTTAAATTCTGCTGCATGGTAGTAGTCGCCCTTTTAGCAGGACTTGCCTTGATTTTCATGACCGAAAGATTCAGCCTCCATACGTTTCTCCAAATCAGAACCGAACAACCATTCATCTGAAGGAGATGACACCAAAGTCTGTTTAATAGACTTGTCTAGCCCAGATAAGGCCACTGTCCTTTTAAAGGCCACATACTCTATTTCGCCAAGTATGTTTTTATAGTTGTGTGCAACATCTGGTGACATCTGTACTCAACTCTATGAGTTAGAAAGTACAGATGGCGTTCCAAAATCTAGGAACAGCACCATTAATGCCGCATCATTCGGTAAACACCGATCTGATTGGTTGAAAATGGTGAGGTTTTGTTTTTTGGTTATCAAGCCCTATAGCCTCTCTGATGAGCCGTAATACGGCGAAACCGGTCAGAGGATTGGGATTGATAAACAAAAAACAAAACCTCACCATTTTCAAGTATGTTTTTATCGTAAAAATACACTATAATTCATGAAAAATACTTTTATTGGTGTTACAAATAAATACCAAATAGACAAAAATTAAATTAAATTAACCGTTTTTAAAAAAACAGGTGTTCTTTTTAAAGGACGCCGGCAAAAAAGGATGCCATAATGTGTACATTATTTGGGAAACATAATAAGTGACAGTTCTGCAAAATGCTAAAGTATACTGTCACGATCTAATTTTTAGTCGTAACGCGGGGACGTGTACGCTGGGGTCGTAGTCAAGTTAAACTCAAAGATTGGATAACAATAACAACAAAGTTTATTCATAGAGAAACTAATAAAGAAAGATTAAATGAAAACTGAATTTATAAAAAGCATTGTCAGACATAAGTTGGTTTAATTCAAATTATAGAGTTTGTACTTACATGATAATTAATTCACAAACCATTTTGGACGAGGGTAAGTGTCAGGGTAGAGTTCCCTTAACTTTCGCGACCAAACTGTCTAGTTTCGCGGATAATTTCTAACTCCCTTCTTTCCAAATTTCTCGGCTATTTATTGTAAGGTATTGCGATCCCTTAGTCAGTTCAATTTCTTAATTGCTTGTCTAAGCACTTGGATCATTGTCCGAACAATTGATGACTTATTGCTGACTGGCGATTGCAACACCTTAGCTAGCTTCCGTTCTAAAAGGTTCAATTGCTTACTCTTTAATTTGAGTGGTCAACGACTTGTTTCGGTCAGTGGCCGATTATTTGCTGACTAAGTAATTAACGTATTGGTAGTAGTTAGTATTAAATTAATTAACGAGAATCTTCTTGTGACAATACCTAATAGATAATAATGGTAACCATAAAAATAATGGTTATCAAAAAGTTTTAGTACTAAACAAAATATACAGTACAGTTTCGTATGAAAACACTTGAAACAGTCTTTAGGGTGCAAAGGCTACATTGCATTTTTCACAATCGAAATTACTTTTTTTGTGGCAATGTGCGCATGGAGTTTGTTTTTCCTTATATATTATTAAATGATCCTTTCCATCAAACTTAGAAAAAGAGTGGGATTCACTAGAAAGTCTGGAATGTTTTGCTGTTGATCGTTTTCTAAATGACTCAAGAATTGCTACAGATCTTCTGAACGCAAGATGATCTAATTTTCCACCATCAGTTTTGTGGAGACGCCAGGCGTTTTGTACAGACTCTCCGTTATTCCAAACTCATAATCCAATTACTAGCCAATTTAGTCCGTATCTCCAATTTAATTAAACCCACTACTAATACACGTCCGTACACTACGAAAGTCAGAACCGAAGGAGGTGGGTAGGGACATACCGCGAGGTGTCGCTTCCTGACCCTTATTAGGGCTTAAGCCTATTCCGTTACCCACCATCACACAAAACCACTCTCAAGGGAACCCACCAACCTCCACTTCTCCTAAAATTCCCGGGGAAAGCTAAACCCTGCTTCTTTTTCCTTTTCCTATTCCTTTCTTTTTTTTTTTTTCTCTTTCTCTTAATCTTAATCTTTTTGTTTTTTTCCTTCTTTCCTTCTTTTTGTCTTCTTTTCCCCCTCTTTTTTCCATTTATTTTTTTCCCCTCTTTTTTTTTTTTTTTTTTTCTTTTCTTTTTTTGTTTTGCCTTCTTTTTTTTTTGTTTTCTTCCCTTTTTATTCTTTTTTTTTTTTTTTTCCTTTTTTTATCTCCAAAATGTACATTGATCTTAAACCTAACATCTTACTTATATTAACAACATAAGTCACCTTACCTAATCTTACACCTATCTTAACCTATACAGTCCTATACATATGTCCAACAGATTAAACCATAAACTCATTTTTACAACAATTTTTCCTTTTTTATCTCCTCTTTTGGCCGTTTTCCGTGTGTACATATGACCTACATAATATTTACATAATCAACTCTTATACCTATCTTAACCTATGCAGTTTTGTACATATTTATAACAGCCTACGCCTATCCGACCACCCTCGTCGTCCCACCCCAGATCTACGATTCCCGGCTCTCCTCACCCTTTCAACCTCTCCCATCCACTCGCCCCCAATCTCTCCAAAACCCTTTCTCTCCCCTCCCTAATCGTAGTTTGTGTTTCGCACCTTCAACTCTACCTTGCTCCTATACACAGGACACCTTCTATCCGATGCCCTGTGGCATCTGTCACCTCTAAAAACTCCCATTCTTCTACAGTTCGGACAATCCCAGTCCCCCGTTTCCTTACAATCCCTAACCTCATGCGCACCCCCACACTTATTACAACATTTACTCTCCATGCACCTTACACCCGTGTGGCCGAACTTGCTGCACCTATAGCACACTGCCAGGTCAGCAAATTCTTCCACGGAATACCCTATCATGCCCATCGTAATTCTTCCTTTCGTGATGAGGAGCCTGAAGGTTTCCCCTCTTAGCTCCACCACCACATTTTCTACTCCCTCTCTCCTGCAGGGTCTCCTGAAGAGTACCCTTGCCCCTCTCATACACTCCTCATACTCTCTTTCCCCCCACAAATCCTTATTTTCCCCGTACATAGCCTCCAATATCTCTTCGTCCTTAAAACCCTTTTCCACCCCAGTAATCTTCAATTTGGGGTTTATTGCCCCGTTTTCCCCAACCCTAACTTCCCTCTTTCCTTGTAGAAACTGTTTTGCCTTCTCCATATCCTTATCACTCTCAAAAGTTACTACAACCTTCCCCTCCTTCACCTCCTTAACCCCCCTGACAACCGATACCCCTGCTTCCTTAATCGAGTCTTTGACCTCCCTTACCAGTTCCTGCCCTTTTTTTCCTACCCTTTCTACTGCTAAGGACCATTTTACTTCTCCCCCTTTTGGCGGCATTTTCCAACCCACTTTTGTTTCCCTATTTCCTCTTTTTTCTCTACCCAACGCCTCTGCAAAAGTTTTCTTTCTCTCCACTTTGCTCCACCCTTGGTTATCTTCAACCCTGTACCCTCCCACACTTGACTCATCATCTCCAGATGTATCCCTAACTGATGATATCCTTACCTCCTCTATCTCTTGCCCCTTAGTCACCCCCTTAATTTGCTTAACCCCCTTCCCAACCCTTGCTACACTAACCCTATCTTCATTTTCAATCTCTACACGCCCCAATGATTCCATTTTCCCCTGAAATCCCTCCAACAGTTTACCCAACTTATCCAAATCCAAACCCACTATCCCCTTATTCCTAAATTCTTCCAACTCCCGTTCCCTTTTCTCAAGTTCCTTCTCCAGGTTACCAGTGTCCCTAACATAGCCCTCACGCAACATTACCATTTTCTCTCTCTCTTTCTCGCTCTCCTTTGCTAATTCTAACACCCTTTTTTCCATGCATCCATACCTGAGGAGAACCTCAACCAGGACCATGTTAATCACTGTCCCCTCGTACCTAGTGAGCCTGGTTTTTGCATTTGAGATCTCGCTAATCTTTCCCGATATCAACCCAACCAATTCCACGAAGGTGGCCTCGGCCATCACATCTTCCAGCTGTTCCCTTAGTAAACCATCTCTTACCCTATCTCTAAGCGCTTTTCCCGGCCGGGAATACTCCCCCTCTTCATCAGAAGACATTCCTACTTATTTCTAACTATATATATATCACGACTTTCCAAATTTTCACCGAAATGACTAACCCTTGCTACCTGCCGGTTTCAAGTGTTCGCCCAGTCCGCTTTTTCCCCACTGCGCAGAGTTAAAACTACTGCGCACGCGCAAAACGACAAAAATTTAATTACTGTCTTATTCCGTTCCCAGTAACCCCATTAACCCTTTGCAACTCTCTGCGCATAGGTAGAACCTACTGCGCATGTCCAAATTCTCAAAAAACCCAATGACCCTTCCAGTGTATCCCCCTTGACCCCTGTAACAATATTTAACCCACTGCGCAGATGTAAAACCTACTGCGCATGTCAAAACTGAACAAAAACCTAATGACCTGCGGAACCTATTCCTAATGGCCCGAAGAACAAAATGTATACAACTGCGCAGAGGTAAAACCTACTGCGCATGTCAAAAACGAAAAAAAAACTAATGACGCGCGGACCCTATTCCTAATGTCCCCAAGAACCAAATGTATACAACTGCGCAGCGGTGGAACCTACTGCGCATGCCCAAATATACAAAAAACGAACTGACCCCCCCAAACGCTGCTACTCAATGTCCGTAACGTAATTTACACCACTGCGCATAAGCAGGACCTACTGCGCATGGCGAAAACCGTCAAAAACCAGCTGACACTTATGATCGATTCTCCTTAACCTTAATAACCAAATGTATGCAACTGCGCAGCGGTAGAACCTACTGCGCATGCCCAAATATACAAAAAACGAACTGACCCCCCCAAACGCTGCTACTCAATGTCCGTAACGTAATTTACACCTCTGCGCATAAGCAGGACCTACTGCGCATGGCGAAAACCGTCAAAAACCAGCTGACACTTATTATCGATTCTCCTTAACCTCAATAACAAAATGTATGCAATTGCGCAGAGGTACAACCTACTGCGCATGCCAAAAAGTACTAAAAACAAACTAACACTTCTAACCGATACCTATCCACACTCCTAACATTAATTAGGCCACTGCGCAGAGCCAAGTCCTTTGCGCATGCGTGTTCCGCCCTAAAAACTATTTAGGCCCTAAAAAGTCTTCTATACCTTATCCACTAGTGACTTAACCTATTTTGATTGACCTAAGTATAAAATTGTGCCCGTTATTCACAAAAAACGATTTTCTCAAAAATCCATAGAAGCCCCCACCCCTTTTATACCCTCGTGCAAAATCAGCGCTCCACGAAGCCGTTTGTCCCCCAAAATCCACTGGCGATTATTTCAACCCCCCCAAAAGATTTTTCACCCCAAAACACCCTTAAGTCCAGAAAATCAACCCTCAATGCTGCCCCGTTAACAAGTTATATTGAATCCCGCTTTACGTGCCCCCAGTTTAAAAATGGCAAAAAATCTCCTAAGTCCACAATTCACAAAAATAATTACAAGTCCCTAATTTAAAAGTCCCGAACACCGCAATTTATACCAAGTCGATTAACGTTCCGACAAAATAACGTACCGTTAAATGTGTGGGTAGGGACAGTGGGAATCTCGTTAATCCATTCATGCGCGTCACTAATTAGATGACGAGGCATTTGGCTATGGTAGAATTAGCGAAGAGCTGACATGGACTGACCGAGTAGTCAGTTAAGTTAATGAATCGGTCGGCGGTGTGTGTGAGGACTGCGATCCGGCGCCCCCCGTCGCATTTTGCTCGCGACGCTGAGAGCGCGCTCCTGCAGACCCAGGAGGACGTGCTTCATTCCGCCACACTCTGCTCATAAATGTCCGATGGAGTGTGGACGCCCACTTGAGCGCACTGTGTACACAGCTCGCTTTCAATGGGCCTGTGATCTCTAGCAGAGACGTGACGGGCTCGTTACTTCGAGGCCATATACCCCTGGCGCCGACCGTTAGTGGCTCTATGAGCAGTTCACAGCCGGGCCATCGCGACGCGGCGGCCTCTCTAAAGACGGCCCCCGAGTAGACCTCCTTCTTGCGCCTCCGAGCCTTGTCGAGCGAAGCCCCCCCGTCCCATGGGACATGGACATCGCAGACCAACGTCCGGTTACCCGGCAGATGCACCGCGATGTCCGGTTTGAAGAGAGTCCCACAGTCATGCCTGACATGAGGCTCGTCTTCGACCTCCCATCCTTTAGCTCGCGCGTGCCTAATGATCTTACTAGCTATCTCGTTGTGACGGTGTATACGCTCACCGTGCACAACGGAGCACTTTTGAAGGATGTGTGGGATGCTCTCGGTTTCGAGGCATCCCGTCCCCCGGCACCTCGACGGACGTGAATATGGGAGACCTTTGGATGGAAGGTTATTGGTCCGGAGTTGAATCGCCCTAACGTAGTCTCGGCCTGACGAACCGTTAGGTTTAGTCATAACGCTCAACTCCTACTAGAGGAGTCTTCCGCGGCCTTCTCCAGACCCCGAGAATAAGCCCCAGAGGCGAGCGCCTTCTTCCATACTTGGGATGCGGGACAAGCACCAGCTAAATTTGATATACGCTCAATATTGCGTCTAAACACCTCTGAACCCACAGTCCCCCGAGACGACTGGATCCTCCGTGTTATTGAGGATCTTAGTGAGCCGAGCCAAGAGCTGTTGAGGTATTACCCTCCGCAGCTCCGGCACCTAATCCGCCATCCCTCACCGACGCGTGGATCATATGATCCGGCGTATGGGTGGAGAGATGGAGAATTCTTTTGACTGTCCTCTTTATGAGGCGATCAGCGTCTTAAGGGCGCTGCCCGTAACTTCGGTGTCCTGAAGTCCGAACAACAGCCTCGGGATCAGGTAAGTCTTTACGACTATCAGTTTCTGATCGGTTTCAGAGGAGCCCTGATGACTCTCTCCAACCATTCCCGAAGATGAGGTACCGAAGGCTTTAAAAGCCCGGTCGGCCCAAAGTATTGCCCCAAGTACTTGAAGGTATCGAGAGTGCTGACCTGGGGGACCCTTGCCCCGTCTATACTGAAGACGCTCCGAAGGACTAATTGGGGCCAGTTTCCCTCGCGCGGTGCATGTGTCGCCATAGCGACGCACTTCGCGGGGTTCACCGACATCCCACAGAGCCCAAAGAACTTCTCAGTTTCACCCAGCATAGATCTTATGTGCCGGGCCTTGTCTGCCAACAAGACAAGATCATCGGCAAAGGCCATGCACGAAGCCCTAACTCGTCCACAACTAAGTTAAAAATAAAGGGAGACAAAGGGTCTCCCTGTTTTACTCCTCGCAGTAGGTTAATTGGGCGCGTGAACTGGCGGCCGACCTTAATAGTCGTTGTTGCGCCATCCAGCCCATCTAGGATGTAGCTGCCCATGTGCGAATTGACACCAGCACGGGCTAACGCGCGCCGGATCGAGTGGTGGCTAACGGTATCGAAGGCCTTGCGAATATCTAATGATACCACATTAAAGGGTAGAAATTCGGCCTTGCGATATCTGATGTATGTGTCCAAGAGGACAACGTTAGCTAGTGTCCCGTCGACCCGGGCAAAGCCACGCTGGTGTTCATTGTGCGCGTGTTGTGACTTTAACGCTGCGAGGAGCACGCGATGCAACAGACGCTGCACCGCAGACCCGATGGTAATGGGTCTCCAATTAGCGCGGTCCACTCCGGAAGGATGACACGCCTGCCCAATAGGGCGTTGAATACTATAGTAAGCTCGATGTTATTGAGCGCCTTAACATCAGCTACCGGGATCCCGTCGAGACCCGGGGCTGAGTTTTGCCAACCGCGCTTAGCGGCCCTGACATGTTCGACCGTAATAGGCCTTATGGGTGCTTCTTGTGCACCTCCGACGCCGACTTCCCTGTCGTCGGCCACCGACGGGGTTTCAAAAATCCCCCCGAACAGACTCTCGACGCCCTCGACCGAGGGTGTCTCTGGGTCGCTATCAAGCGACACTCCCTGAAGGAGAGTGTCTACTAGCCCCGCTGGGTCACGTCGGAATAGGTCCTGAGCCTTCTTGTAATTGGACGCGCGGTCATCACGTCCGCCTCTCCGCTGACCGTAGGAGCGTTGCGGTTTGGCCCTCCTCGGCCCATGGTCTTTGGGCTTGACAAGGGGACGGAGCCAGCTGCTGATGGCAGCTTGGAGTTCGGCTACCGTCCCGCTGATCGCCAAAGTAGCAATCTGCCTGAGGGGCATGGAAACGCCGCCGACCACTTCCACGAGTTCCCGAAGACACTGCTCGAACCCGTCGGGTAACAAAGCAGCAGTCTCCGTTCGCTCGCTTCCATGGCCGACGGCGGAGGCGGTTAATACTGAGGAGGGCTCGCTCACAGGCGTCAGGGATCCCACTTCAACTATTTCCAACGAGGGCGAGCGTCGCGCGGCACGACGCTTTGTTGGACCATGACAAGAGCCATCTTGATCCAGACCCCTCTTCTTCGAAACTTCGGCTGACGTCTGGGTATCAGCGGTGTTTGTGTTATTAATAGCATCCCTTTCCTGAGGGACACCTCCGTCAACTCTGGGTCTCTTACCGCCCACCGAAGCAGACGGCAGAGACGGTGACTCATCTCGAGGCCTTTTGTTGGCGCGAACGGGCGGTACAATAGGAGGAGAACTTGGGGAGTCCTCTCCAGGGAGACGATGTTGTTGTTGCGAGAGCGAGGCACGGGTTACATCGTCGGCAGGAGTTGGTATATCTGCGGGAGTGTCCGAGACAGTAACGTCGGACACGGTTCCTCTTTCGAGCCTCCGTTCCTCCTCCAGGTAAACCTGGTACTGCCTCTTCTTACGCCCGTAGCGGACCTGGTCGATGGTCCAGCCCGTTAGCTCAGCCAGAGCCTTATTAATTCTCGTGGGGGGATAAGCCCCGCGAGCCATCACCTGAAGGGTTTCGAGCTCGTCGTCCGCACCGAGGTTTTTTTTCCCTGTTCTTGGTACTCCTTTCGGATGTACCCTCCTCTCATGTGCCCTCGTGGCTTTAAACGCCCCAAAGCGTGCGTCACACCAAGCGCACTTTATTCTGTCTCCGCATTCGCGAGCTCTCTTATGCCGCAATAATTTTGCAGCATCGGGGAATGTCTTATGACAATCCTCACACACATGTAAATGGTTGGGAGGTCCGGTTAAAACACGGCCCCCTGTGCCCGCGTTGTGAATTGGCACCATCCATGTCAGATTCGCCTCCTCTGCTGGCTGGAGGCGGTGTCTCTGATCGGCTACTACCCGCCAAAAAACGAGTCATAAAAAAGGCCGACGACCCGGACTGATCCGAGCCGTCGGCCGTTAATACACCTCGTCTCCCTTTGGGGCAGCTTCTCTGAGACAGAGCGCGGCTTGCCATAGCCGGCTTGGGACCTGAGGCGGTGTTGGGCGGTCCCTTAGTAATGCCTACCCCTGTCTCAGTAACTACCCGAGAGGATTTGAGAACAGGGGATTTTTCGGACCCGGTGTTCTGGGCCGTCGTGCGTTCTACCACTTCCTCTCGGGGCGTCACAGCGTTTAGCCGCTGGTTCCGATGGTCGTCATCAACGTTGCCCGACTCTCGCCTGGAATACATCCGGAGGCAGCTATAAAAACAAAGCTCAAGTAAAAGAATCTCGTGTACGCAGTGATCGCTAGAAGAACTCTAGGGGCCTCGCTTTCGCTCGGTATTCACTTAAGAAATCACGGGAGACTCAACCCTCATACCCAGACCCGGCTCGTTAACCAGTTCCTGCTTCCTCGCCGACACGCCCCGATCCTTAGAGCCAATCCTTATCCCGAAGTTACGGATCCAATTTGCCGACTTCCCTTACCTACATTATTCTATCGACTAGAGGCTCTTCACCTTGGAGACCTGCTGCGGATATGGGTACGAACTGGCGCGACGCCTCCACGTGGCCCTCTCCCGGATTTTCAAGGTCCGAGGGGAAGATCCGGACCCCGCGGCAACTGCGGTGCTCTTCGCGTTCCAAACCATATCTCCCTGCTACAGGATTCCATGGAACTCGAACGCTCATGCAGAAAAGAAAACTTTTCCCGGATCTCCCGACGGCGTCTCCGGGTCCTTTTGGGTTACCCCGACGAACTCTCTTGCGAGGGCCCGACTTTTTGACGGTTCCGCTGCCAGGTTCCGGAATAGGAATCTGATTCCCTTTCGCCCGATGGGTGTGAGCACGTATATGCGATAAGCACACAGACTCTTCGTAAAACGACTACACCGCATCAACATCGGCTTTCGCCTACGGCTTAGGATCGACTGACTCGTGTGCAACGGCTGTTCACGCGAAACCCTTCTCCACGTCAGTCCTCCAGGGCCTCGCTGTAGTATTTGCTACTACCACCAAGATCTGCACCGACGGCGGCTCCAGACGGCCTCGCGGTCAGCCCTTCTGCGCACACCGCCGCGACCCTCCTACTCGTCAGGGCTTCATGATCGTCAACGCGAACGATGACGATCGCACATGCCGCTGACGGTCGAGTATAAGCACGACGCTTCAGCGCCATCCATTTTCAGGGCTAGTAACTTCGGCAGGTGAGTTGTTACACACTCCTTGGCGGATTCCGACTTCCATGGCCACCGTCCTGCTGTCTTAAGTTACCAACGCCTTTCATGGTATCCCATAAGCGTCGATTTAGGCGCTTTAACTCGACGTTTGGTTCATCCCACAGCGCCAGTTCTGCTTACCAAAAATGGCCCACTTGGCACTCTGAGTGTGAGTGAAATGCCAACCACCCACCACTGGGAAATAACATATATCTGAAACGAAATGTGATGGATTGACTACAAACGAATTTCGGTAATTAATCAGGTGATGGACTTAATTCATAATCATAAGCGCATTTTCTTGTTGTAACCTTAAAGTTTAAAGTCCGTAATGCATTATATTGGTTTATACAAAATGCCATAAACATATTCATAACTAATGACCTTGAAAGATGGTTAATTTCAACTTTTAAAATACAATTCTCAATAAAAACTAAATCTGAATCTGTCAAATACTAAAAGAAATGTATTGGTTAGATTGCAAACTTTTAATATTTTGAATAGTTGAAATAAAAACAACCGATTTCATAACCAAAAAATGAATATTGTGTTATTATTAATTGATAGCTAGCTAGGTTTAGCTTGAAGTAAGCCGTGAGTTTGGTGTCGATGGTGGCGCGTAGCAAAGTCTGCCGCGTCCTCGTCCTCCTCGTACTCGATGGTCTGTTGGCCCTCAAGGTGAACAGGCAGACATACAACCAAATGACTTCGATCGCTCATCTTAAATTGGAACAGGCGCCAACACACCTCCATTGAACATTGAACTCACATACCTACAGTCTAGGTCATTACTAATCTCGTCCCAATTTATAGTGCGATGGACTTCATTTTTCGCTTCCATGCGACACATGTCCTCACCCTTCGTTACGTATTTGTACAGATATTTGACGGATGCCAAGGATCCGACGCACTCAAAATTGATGTGACTCTGATATTTGAGTGCCGCGTAACGACTGTAAGGCACGATATCGGCATTGGTGTACGTAATGTTGTTCGAAATGATCATGTGATTGTTGCGACGTCGACGATATTCAGGGTGTCCATTTTTGACCGTTGAAGCGTTATAGTTTAAATTAGTGACCTCCCGTAGGGCCTTTGGAAAACACTTTTTGCAGGTACCGTCCGCTCTCAAACAGGTAACGTTTGGGTCGCGGGTCGGTCCTCTACACTTTGTATGCAGATAAAAGTCGGCTACCGTTCTATACAAAATCGGTTCGACTTGATAGTCCGGTATCTCGGTTGAAACGACATCGTCGACGCGCTCACGCTGTTAGTTTGTCGCGCGATAAAAACGTCACCAAAGTGAGCATGAGGCAAGCCTCGTTTTTGAAATTCTATCGTGTAGAAATAGTTATGGACGGTACCGTACAATTGTTTCTTGACGATATCGTTTATAAACTCGGTTAATCTAATGTGGAATGCGCGACAAATCAAATCAGGACGGTTTGGCCATTTCTGTTTGTAAGCGAGGTTGTTTTGGATCTCTGGCCAATTCGGGCTCGTCGTAAACGTGATAAAGAGATCCGGCTTGCCATGTCTTGCTATTACATTAATCGCATCGAGGTACTGGCGATTCGTGAAACGCATTCCACGTCTCGACGACGCAGGCAAAATGAAAATTGACCCAACTCGATAATCCGTACCAGCTGCGTTTGCCCTTGTCTCCAAGTACCTTAACAAACTACCATAACTGGCTCGCCATCTAAATAGCTGGTGGGTTTTATGTTACCACAGCTCGTTCGCCTCCACTTTGACATAAGCGTCCATTATGCAAAATTGTAAATTCATTTAATTCACGGATAGGCGAGATCGAGCGGTGACGGTTCGAAGACTCACTTTGTTGTTGAGTTGGGTTTTGGATAGTGGTAGGCGGTCTTTGTAAGCGATTCGTATCGCGTATCTGTAGACGATAGCGATAGAATTCGCGAAAAGTGATTGTCTTCGTCACGTTCCGAACGTGATGGATCTCTTTATCAAAGCCAAATTCCCCATTCGGAAACAGGATCGGGTACACCATGGGGTCGGCCCATTTATTGAGGTTTTTAAGTTCGTGTCTACCCCGGCCGTCGCGTGGGTAGATGCACAAATCAACCTCGAAGGGTGATTCGTTGACAAAAACGGCCGCAATTTCAGAGTCGCACGCGGGCAAACTGTAGTTTCTTACCTCGCGATTAATATTGTTCCTAAATCCGATCACTAAACTGTCGAGAATGGCGTTTCTTTCCTCGGGAGAGGTCGCGGCCGCCTGTTTACGTTGAATTACCTCACTGATGGTTTGGTAACTTTGAATTATCGGATTGACCCGACGCAACATCGTTTCAATGTTACGTATAGTTAGGGGTGCGATGCGGTCACCCAAAAATTCCACCCTTCGATTGACAGCATTATTCGAGTCAACGAAATAATACTGATTAAGTTTGAGAGTAATGGTGTCGTCCCTAACCTGCTGGCTATTATTTACCGTTACTTGACCATTACTATTGTCTGCTGCAAAAAGACGAACCGGAATGGCGTGAGTATAGTGGTAAATCTGTCCGCAAATCGTAAAACACCAATGACCACTCACTCCTTCCGTATGAACATCGGTAGGAACAGTCGATTTGAACGATGCCATAGCAAATAAACTGTTTATTGTACGGACGTTGTTCCGAAATTGAACGGCCATCGGTGAGTCGTCCGTGAGATATTCAAACATCTCGCGGGGACATGAACCCAACGGCGGTAACACAACATCGCCACTCTTACAGCAAAACTCTTTGCCGACAGATTTTTCTTGTTCAACCTCAAGGCTAAACACAACAAACACCGTATCCTTCGTCTGAGGCCAGACCTTGCTCCGCTCTTCTCTTTTCTTCCTTTTGTACTGGACCTGGCGCTTCCAGTTTAAAGGCTGGGAATTTTGACGTTGCGGCTGTTTACTGCTCATAGAACGGCGAGTTACTTTCCGCAACCCCAAACCCACTTCCTTCACTTCTTGGGTATTTTTTATACATTGGGAAAAATTCTGTCCAAATAACCATTCGTCCACTGGGCACTCATCCCCCACTTTCTTAATGGCCGGATCCAAATGATTAGACAACAAAAACCTACGATGCACTGATATCGTATGGTGCACGTCAGCTATTAATTTCGACGAATTAATTATGTGTTGTAACACATCTTTACTCCCTTCGCCTTGTTGGAAAATAGTTGAAATAGGCTCTGTTAAAGCACTAAGAGCAACACCTATCTGCTGTTGGATATAACCAAAAAAATTATGACAAACTTGCCGAACTTTCGGAAGTCGAAGCACCTAAATAATAAATAAAAAATAAAAAACCCCTGCCCAATAAGGACCAAAATAACTAGGTAAACACACCACAGTTATCAGTGTTTAAACGCTACCAATGAGGAGCGGAAATAGAGTTGCATCCAATAAGGAGCAATGTGCCAAAATTCAACCCAGGGATATTAATTTCGAGCACCCAATGAGGGGCATAATCATCCTGGGTCAGCACAACTAAAAACTGCACCCAATAAGGGGCTATTATACTCTGTTTTGTAAACAAACTCGCACACATAAATATAAATTTTAACCCTACGAACTCAACGCTCGAATATCGATCGGTCCGATTCCTTGGTACGATACCTCGTTCCGCTTACCAAGTAACAATATCGATTTTATTTATCCTTATGCGTCACAATGCATATCTTACATTTAAGTATAACAAAAACAAAACAAGAGTTAGGAATCGAGATTCGATAACAAATTTTTAAAAAACTTTTTTTGTTTGCGGTAAAGCGACAAGTGACAACTAACTCAAATGTAGGTTACAGTCCTATTTAATACATTAAATGTACTGAGCTAAGCATAAGCATTTATTACTACAATGTTAGCATTTCTAGGAACGTAACTCCTCCCCTCGTAGATGAAAGCACGGATTAGAAAGACGTGATTTCACCTTTACACAATAATGACATTTTCACGATTTTCGGGATCGTTATGTTTCTTGAAATACTTTGGAACAAACCTTAATATTATAAAATAGATTATTAAACACGTAATTCCTATATAAAGTACAATAGCCCAAAAACTAACTCTATTAACATACACATTACTAGAAAATTCGGGAAGTTCTTTTTTCTGTTCTTGAAGTTTAACACGTATTTGGTCCACTTCTTTGATATTGACAGCATCCAAGTCCCATGATGGCGGTTGATAACCTTTTGATTGATTTTTCCTCATTTGACTAAAATCCAATTGTGGAAGTATCAACTCCTGATATTGTAACTGGTTTGGTTTGAATGTCTGTAGCATGATTGATTGCATTTTGATTTGACAATCAATCGGTACTTCGGCAAGATAGGTGCCCATCAATGGCATAGTTTCTTCATTTTCCTGACAACTTAACTTAGCTGTAATGCGAGTTGGGACAATGATTATCCATTTGCCATCGGCGACTTTTGTAATTTGGATCGACGCAACTTCTAATTGAAAAGGTGGCACGATGTTATGTTCGGCTCATGGTTAAGTAATTGAACTTCACAGGGAGAAAGCTTTTCCTGGCTACTGCTGTGAGTCCGCTTACAAAGGAACTGTTCTGGAACCATTTGTTGACATCTTGAACTCATGTATTGGTACTTGGAGTTATGGAGTGCTAAGTATGGCTTGTGTGGAATGTTGACCCAAAATGTTCCATCGTTAAGTACCGGAAGTGGAAATACTTCAAAATATTGGTACATATCCGATTCAACAAGTGGAATTTCCAATATGAAAATCAAGCTGGTTTCTTTTAAGTAACATTTTATTTCAATTAATTTTTCTAAAATTAAGATGTTTTCTATGTTACTTTGAACTGGTAATTTATTCATTTGAAAATGTGGTTCTAGCTTTTTGATTTCCAATAATAGATGCTTAGGGTCAATTATCGAATTATGCAAAGTGTTTGATTTGGCAAAACTGATTGCAATTTCTAGTGTGTCAAGAATATTATAAATAGATTGATACAGCAATGTGATTTGATTGATTATTGCGAATGTTTGAAAATATATTTTCATATCTTCATGCAGTAGTTTAGCTTCTTTAATAGCTTGTTCAATCTGCAAAATTCGCGATTTTAAAATTATTTTATTGTGAGTGATGTTTGATATCATTTTTTGAAACTTTTGAACTGTTGAATCTATTAATGTTATTCGATTGATTGCATCGGTCTTAAGTTCGTTTTGCATTTGCTGCAAAGCCGTAATTTTTATGTTTATTTCAGCATCATTCTGATCTAAATTTCCAGTTATGCTTTTAATGAAAGTTCCTAATGGGTTAAATAATCCTCGTTTACTCTTATGTTTAAATTCGAAGGTAGGGATAATTTGTTCCAAAAGGTTGTCAATTCTGTTTTCCAACATGTGTAATGAAAACAAAGCATTATTAAATTCTGATGTGTTTTTAGTAATGCTACTGGAAAGATGTTGAGCTTTATTTTTTAATGATTGGTATTGATCAATTATTGGCTTCAACTTATATTCTTGAATAAATGTCCAATGATCAGATATAATTTCAGCTGTTCCAATTTTAAAGGGTAGTATCCCTGGATGTTTGTCTAAATTATGAAGTTTTATTCTTGTCCCGAAGGTCCAGCCAAATCTGGAATAACAGATTTGATTTGGGTTTCATTAATATGAATTACTTCAATTTGATTATTTTTAGGATTTTTGATTATGATTTTATTATTTGGTAATATTTCCTGAAGAATAAAAGAGCCTAAAAATTTACTTTTAGTTTTAGCTGATCTATCTCCAGATTTCTTATAAACTTGACATCCGACAGTTAGATCACAGTTTGTTTTATTTTCATTAATTTTATTAATTATTTGTTCTTTGTTTGTTTGACATTTTTCACTGATTTTCTCGTATAAAATTTGTGTATTATTTTTGTGATTGTTAATATACTCCGTGTAAACGTGAGAGGGTATTAATTTCATTGGGTCTCTTGAATCTGTGTGTCCGAGTACTAATTCAAAGAGTGTAAAATTGGTACTTGAATGAATAGTACTATTATAAGCAATTATTGCATAAGGCATTAGCTTAGTGATATTAGCGCGTGGATCAGATTCTTTAAGAATTCTTAAATGTTCAATAAGAGTTGAATGTAATCTCTCTACAGGTGAATTAAATTCATGATGATAGGGTGTAGTGAAATGTATTTGTATTCCATGTGCATTCAATAATCCTTTTACAACCTCATTTCGAAATTCGGAACCATTGTCTGCAACAATTTGTTGTGGAGTACCGAAAAACTGAAAGAAGTGTATTAATTGTTCAGCACACGATGTAGCATTTCCTGAATAAGGCAAAGCTTGTGCAGCTTTTGAGAATTTGTCTAGGAAAGTTAGAAATTTTTGATTTCCTGCCATAAACGTGTCTACATGGATTATCTCAAAAGGTTTTGTTGGCGTTTGTGTCAATATTAGTGGTTGATTAGGCGGTCTTCGATTATATTTTGATCTTTGACAAATTTCACAATTATTAATATAATTGGTAACGTCAGTTTTTAAGGATTTCCAATAATAATTGGATTTTAAATGATTGTAAGTTTCCTGAATTCCGCGGTGATTGGTTTTACCTTCATGTCTATGTTTAATCATTAATTGACGTTCTTCTGGATGTACGTTGTTAATTAATTTTGAACATTCAACAAGCTTGGCTTTTTTAAAATAATTATTCATGCAATGTTGAAAGTATACTCTTAGTTCTTTCGAATAAAAGTAAACGTATGTTGTTTTGGCATTTAGATATTCTTTAAGAAAATCTTTAATACGTTCAACATTGGGTGGTAAAGTTGCATGTATAATTTTATTTCCGTCAAAATTTTCACGTTCAACTTTACTGTAAGAATCGTAAGGAGATTTTTTAATGATTAATTGATGAGTTTTGTTGTTAATGATTTCATCTAACATAGTCATATTTGAATAGTTATCTATAGCATTTACGCTATGTGCTGTCTCCGATAAGGTGTCACTTTGATTATTATTATTAGATGGACGAATTAATACATCAGAAATAATATTAATTTTAGGTTGACAATCATGCTCGATTTTTTAATTGTTTCGGCTACCATTTCATTAGTAATATTGTTAGGATCAAAATTATCATTTAGAAATTCCGAAACATCATTGTCAATATTTCCTGGGCAATTAACTAGAGATTCAGTTTCCAAAGCGTTAATTGGAATTCTAGATAAAGCGTCTGCATTGGTGTTTAAACTACCTTTCTTATAAATTATTTCGTAGTCAAATTCTTCAAGTCGAAGTCTCCAACGAACCAACTTAGAATTAGGTTCTTTTAGATTAAACAGCCAAACTAATGGTCTGTGATCAGTGTAAATTTTAAATTTCTGTCCATACAAATATGGTCGAAAATATTTACAAGCCCATACTATTCCTAAGAGTTTCTTTTCTATTGTGGAATATTTTTGCTCTGTTTGATTAAGGGTTCTAGATGCATAAGCAATGGGTTGATCATTTGGTGGATTGCCTTGTGACAATACAGCCCCTAAAGCTATATTTGAAGCATCAGTGGTTAGCACAAAGGGTTTTGAAAAATCTGGATATTTTAAAATAAGTGCATTTATTAGTAATTCTTTAAGGTGTTCAAAAGATTTAATAAAGGCTTCATTATGAGTTACTTTTGCTCCTTTTTTCAAACAAATGGTTAATGGTTTTGTAATTTTGGCAAAGTCTTTAATGAATCTACGGTAGTAACCTGCTAATCCAAGAAAAGATTTAATTTCTTTTTGAGTTTTTGGAATTGGCAAATTTTGCCAATTGATTCGATTTTTTCAGGATTGGGTTTTACTCCTTCACATGTTATTTTATGTCCAAGATAAGCGACTTCTTTGTGTAAAAATTCTGATTTGTCTAATTGAACTTTGAAATTTGATTGTCGAAGACGCTCAAAAACTTCACGAAGTCTTTCAATATGTTCCTGAAGGGATGTGCTAAAAATGATTATATCATCAAGGTAGACTAAACATGTCTCATTTTGAAGTCCTCTGAGCATGTTGTTCATAACTCTTTGAAAGGTTGAATGTGCGTTTTTAAGTCCGAATGGCATTCTTTTAAATTCATAATGACCTGTATCTGTAGAAAATGCAGTTTTAGGAATATCCAAAGGATCTAACTCAATTTGATGAAATCCATTAGCAAGATCAAGAGTAGAAAAATACTGAGCTTTTCCTAACTTGTCAAGGATGTCCGATATATTTGGTAAAGGAAATTTATCATCGATGGTTTTTTCATTTAATTTTCTATAGTCTATGACTATTCTCCATTTCCTTTTTCCAGATGCGTCTAATTTTTTTGGTACAATCCAAATGGGACTACTCCAAGGAGAATTAGAGTGTTGAATGATATTATTTTCAAGCATTTTGTTTATTTGCATATTTACTTCTTGTTTATGCACTGCGGGGTATCGATATGTCTTTGTAAATAATGGGGTTTCATCCGTTAAATTGATTTTATGTTTAATTTGATTAGTGAAAGTTAAAGGTGTTCCTTCACAATAAAATATGTCTCGATATTGAAAACAAAGATTTCTAATAGCTTTAAATTCTTCTTTGTTACAATGAGAAAGACGTAATTTTTTTAAATTTTGTTTTTGAAGGTTGTCATAATATTCGTCAATTTCCGTGTTAGTTTCCATTTTTTCCACGAAATTTATTTCCGTTTCATTTACTTTTTCAATATTTAAAGGTTCAAAAATGTTAATTTTTATAGGATTTTCAGAAGGATTTAAAATAGTTGTTAATGCATGAAAATTATTAACTTCTACTAAAGCTTCTGGCATTTCCGCTTTTCCAAAATTTATGTAGTTTAATATACATAAACCTTGTTGTTGTTTAACAGGAAGTTTCACTTTTTGACATGTTCTAGGTGATATTACAATTTCAAAAGTATTACAGTTGATTGAATTGTTAGGTTGATTATCGAACAATAAGGGTATTACAACTTCAGGTGTTTCTAACATACAGTTATTTAAGTTTACACTTGCACCAGTTTGTTTTAAGAAGTCAATACCTAAAAGTCCGTCAAATCTAGGTGAAAAGTCAAATATGTAAAATTTATGATTTCCTGAAATCTTAAATGAAGAGAAAATTGGTATTTCAACTACTTCACTATGCAAAGAGGTTGCATGTGCCGTTTTGACAGTAAATAGTTCTTGTGAAATTAATTTTGGATAAATTGAATAAGCTAGTTCAGGTTTAATGAAACTTTTGCCGCTTCCTGTGTCTATTAAAAAGTAGGCATTTAGCTCTGGTAAGAAAATGACAGGTAAATCACAATGAGTGTAGTTGTTTAAATGTATTGTTAAATTTGGTGACTGATTGACGGGTCTATCTGAAAATTTACACTATCGGATTGCTGCATATTTTCATATTGAGAGTTTGTGTCTACGTAATTGTCATTTTCAGAATCGAAACATTGATTGTTTTCTTCATTTGTATAAGGGTCAAAATTATTATTAGACATTATAGGTGTGTCAAACGCAAATGATTCGTCATTTGGGTCTTGAAGAAATTCTTCTGTTGGTGTTTCAACCGATTGGTTATATAGCTCTTGGCTAGTAAAAGTACGATTTTGAGGTCTATTTTGTTGTTGAGGAGCTCTTTTAATGATAGTGTTACCTGACGAAATATCCATAGGCTCACCTCTACTAAAATTTTGATTTTGATTAAATTGTCTCAATCGATTACTTTGACCAAATTGATTTTGATTTGTAAAACCGTGTTGAAAATTTCGAGTTTGATTTGATCTGGGTCTAAATTGTCCATAACCTTTGAAAGCTAGGTTGTTCCCATTTTGATACTGATTTCGGGGAAAATTATTATGGTACTGTTATGTTGGTGTTGTGTTATGCTGAAATGCATTAAATGTGGGTCTTGGCAACTGTGTGGGCATAGTATGCATTACGTTCCCATTTTCTCTATGGAATATAGGTCGATGCATGGTTTGCACTACAGGTTGACTTTGAAAAATGTTATTTTTATTTTGATTAGGTACAATGCTGCTGGAGTGAGGGGAAATTTTATTGGTTACACTATTTCTGTTTCTGAAGTAAATAAAATTTTCCTCTTCAATTGCATGAGTCATTGCCTCTTCTAAAGTTTGGGGATTTTTCAATCTAATTACTAATTGCATATGATAATCTAAACCATTAATAAAGGTTTTCATGGTTAGTTTACCATACTCGGAGATTTTTAATAATTTTACTTCGCGAGGGTCATTTGATGCGTTAACTTTTGAATACAACAGACTTCTAGCGTCTTGCAACCTAATACCGAATTGCAATGAATTTTCAGATTTATATGGTTTCATAGTTATGATATCTTGCACTACACAATCTGTAGATCTTTGATCAGAAAATGTGGCATAAATAGCATCTTTTACTAGGTTCCAATTGTTTAATTCGATTCTAGAAGCTATTAAATCTGCTGCTCTACCAGTTAGTTTACTTAAAATAGTCTCAAATAATGCAATATTTAAGGGTGCATTAACATTAGCTCTATCTTGGTGTGCGCTAAGAAAATTTTCACAAGCTGTAATAAATCTACTTATATGTTTGGCATTACCGTCAAACAAAGGTATATTATCAGCTTGATATCTGATTAATGCATAATTAGTAGCCATTTTACAGAAAATAAACTTGTTATTAATGAACTAATTAAAGTAATTATTTTAAATTGTAATATTGGTTTTCCAACTTGTTTCACCAAACATGCAATCAATAAATCAATATTTTCCACTTACAATAGTATTAGAAGTAGCTTCATTCCTTAGTCTAGGATCCAATAGGAGAAGCGATGCTTGTCTGCTCCCTGGGGTTACTTATGAGGCCTTAAGGACGATTCTTGTTCCTTGAGTCTCGCACCAATAGGACTTGTCGAAGTTGGGCAATTCCCTGGTCAATGAGTTGCTTGCCGTTCCCGAAACTAGTTTTTTGATGTTCGGATCTGTTCACGAATCGTTGAGACGAACCGGAAAATGCACGATGCACGCCGTTGAACAAATCCTACCGACTGCGCCAGTTAGGAATCGAGATTCGATAACAAATTTTTAAAAAACTTTATTGTTTGCGGTAAAGCGACAAGTGACAACTATCTCAAATGTAGGTTACAGTCCTATTTAATACATTAAATGTACTGAGCTAAGCATAAGCATTTATTACTACAATGTTAGCATTTCTAGGAACGTAACTTGAGTCTTCTTCTTATCATGTTTTTTATGTTTCCCCATTTTGTACGCACTCACTAAACAACGCGTCACGAAACGTCTTTACTCAGCCGTACGACAAACTGGCCGGCTGGTCTGAAAAGTCGAATGTTTTTTGTCGATTTTATAATCGGCCCATTCGTGATTCACCTAACGTTTTTGCTGAAGCAATTCTTAAAGGGTCTGTTGATTAGTTTAGTTATTTTTTGGTTTGATGTTTTTGTTAGCAGTCAATTATTATGGTACCATAATAAAGTCGTTTGTTTAAAATTTGACAATTCTTTCTGATCAAATAGTTATAACACTATAATCTATAGCTGATGGGTTTTTACTTGTTTAACGATCTACAGGGTGTTTTTGTAATATGAGACGAGACTGCGAAATATAATTAAATGATCAATCGACTTACCTGTAAGGAAGGTTGATCAGGATTATATGAGCAGTCTCGTCGAAATATTACAAAAACACTCTGTAGTAGCTGTCTGCTGCACGAACTCCCCGAAACAAAAAATATTCCCCCCACCATTACACACCCTTAGTTCCAGCACCTAAATCTTCACTTGTTGAAAGTATGGATGGTTTTAATAGCTGATTGGGTAATAATTAGGGCGGGATTATTAAGAATACTAATTTTTATTGCTTGATTTTCGGGGGGGAATTTTGAAATATTTCGACGAGACTGCTCATATAATCCTGATCAACCTTCCTTACAGGTAAGTCGATTGATCATTTAATTATATTTCGCAGTCTCGTCTCATATTACAAAAACACCCTGTAGATGTTTAAAGAAGTAAAAACCCATCAGCTATAGATTATAGTGTTATAACTATTTGATCAGAAAGAATTGTCAAATTTTAAACAAACGACTTTATTATGGTACCATAATAATTGGCTGCTAACCAAAACATCAAACCAAAAAATAACTAAACTAATCAACAGACCCTTTAAGAATTGCTTCAGCAAAAACGTTAGGTGAATCACGAATGGGCCGATTATAAAATCGACAAAAAACATTCGACTTTTCAGACCAGCCGACCAGTTTGTCGTACGGCTGAGTTAAGACGTTTCGTGACGCGTTGTTTAGTGAGTGCGTGCCTCGGTTGGTGGTCGTCAGGTCGAGTGGCCGTCCCTCAGGCAGTGGCTCCTGTCCTGTAAACTAGCTAAGCACGCCCAGTAAGGGAGATCTTACCTTATTTGTCTGGTTCGCCACGTCTTTTTAGAGAAGGCCGCGTGGATGGAATTTCCCCACCGGTTCCGTCCGCGTGCCTGATATGCGGCTCATCCAAAACCTGCCATTTTTTGGTTTTACAGTGTTTGGAGAGCTTCTTCGCAATATCGTTGTGCCTGCGAATACGCTCCCAGTGGGTTGATGGGCAACCCTGGAGAACGTGGCAGATCGTCTCGACTTTGGCGCACCCTGCTCGGCACTGCCTTTGGTCTGCTGGATTGGATGGCAGCCCAGCTGTTGGTAGATTTGCAGATCGTAGCTGGACTGCCCTGACGTAGTCTCTGCCCGTCCATCCATTTGGTTTGTGGTCGATCCACGATCGGCTAGAAGCGTCTTCGCTGGCACACTCTATTCCTTTTAGCAGGGGCAACTGTTTAATTTTCCCCGCATAGTATAGATCTCCAGGTTCAGCCCCGCATAGTGCTGTTAAGCGGTTCATTAGCTGCCTTGAGGAGTCGTGCATCATGACATACCTCAGGCAGGTGTCTTGTTCGACGGCTATTAAGTTTTTCAGCCTCCCCATGAAGATCTGAGGTATGGTGTTTCTCAGTGAGCTCACCCCCAAGCCCCCATCCTTGATTTTGGCATGAATTGCCGCATCAGGAGTGAGGATGTTAAGATGCATATTTTTCTTAACGAAATGTCGGACAAGTCGATCTGCCTCCCGCAGAATTCTGCCTGTTATTTTTGGCTGTTGCAAACCGTAGAGCACTTTCGGTATTGCGTATGTTTTTAGTAGTTGTAGTTTTTGCTCTGGCTTCAGTGGCGCCCTGCCGATGTTCTGCAACCAAGTGCTCAGGTTCTTAATGGACGGTTTTAGAAGTCCCGATGTACCCAGCTGATGGCCCAGGTATTTTGTTGGCTTTGTACGCCCCTGCTCACTTTCAGTTCCCTTGTGATGTTATTCCCGACTTTAATGGTAGTTGTCGCCTCGTTCAGTGCATGACTGACGTATTGAACATTTGCGTTGAGACACCTATGCATTTTAGTGCTCTTATAACAGCACCCTGGTTGACCGAGTCAAAGGCCTTACATAGATCTAACCTTAGCACATTATAGGACTTCCGGTCTTCAATCCTATTTCGAATGTAGTGCTGAGCGATGATGGTGTTCGCCAGCGTACCATCAATGTTCGTGAATCCCCTTTGGTTT